>BLSH010074449.1:910628-923176 GCA_018402905.1 Glandirana rugosa | reverse complement strand
GCGTTTGGATTGCCACCTCACCCCTTTAAACCCGAACACATACTAATTACACAGGTTCTGTGGCTGATTAAGGTGGTAATTAAACTCACTTGGTGCCTTATCTGCATTAAATTAGCCTCAGAACCTGTGTAACTTATATGTGTTTGGGTTTAAAGGGATGAGGTCGCAACCCTAGCTGTGCTGAACATTTATCAGTGCAGCCCCCCTCAGGATCACCACACTGGACCACCAGGGAGACGATCACGAGGCCGCCCAGGGACCACCAGGGAGCCCACACTAGACCACCAGGTAAGGAGCATACAGTGCACTGTAGGGATGGCACTGTGCCCATATGTGATGCCTGCCAGTGCCATCCCTAACAGTGCTATATGCACCATTGCCATGTGCCTGTGCCGCCTATCAGTGCCCACCTGTGCCGCCTATCAGTGCCCACCTGTGCCACCTATCAGTGCCCACCATTGCCACCTATCAGTGCCCAGCAGTGCCACCTATCAGTGCCCATCATTGCTCAGTGTCGCCTATGAGTGCCCATCAGTGCTGCATATCAGTGCCACCTGTCAGTGTTGCATATATGTGACCCATCATCAGTGCAACCTTATCAGTGCCACCTCCTCAGTGCCAATCTGTACTGCCTCATCAGTGCCTGTCAGTCTAGCCTCATCAGTGGCCATCAGTGTGGCCACATCAGTACCCATCAGTGAAGGAGAAAATGTACTTATACAAAGTTTTGTGACAGAAACAAAGAAAAACTTTTTAAAAAAAAAATGTCAGTCTTTTTTTATTCGTAGCTCAAAAAATAAAAACCGCAGAGGTGATCAAATACCACCAAAAGAAAGCTCTATTTGTGGTGACGAAGTTATAAAAATTTTGATTGGGTACAGCGTTGCACGACCGCGCAGTTCTCATTCAAGGCGCAACAGCACTGAAAGCTGAAATTGGTCTGGGCGGGAAGTGTTTTAAATGCTTGGTATTGAAGTGGTTAATCTTAATTCATTCTATGCATTAAGATAAAAAAAATCTTCTGTGTGCAGCAGCCCCCCTCAGCTCCCCTAATACTTACCTGAGCTAGGGTTGCCACCTCATCCCATTAAAACTGAACACATATAAGTTACACATGTTCTGTGGCTGATTAAGGTGGTAATTAAACTCACTTGGTGCCTTATCTGCATTCAATTAGCCTCAGAACCTGTGTAACTTATATGTGTTCCAGTTTAAAGGGATGAGGTGGCAACACTAACTTGAGCCCATCTTTATCCTGGGATGTTGCAGGAGTGTCTCAGCTGCCCGGGACTCCCCTCCTCATTGCTGCTGTCAATCAAAGTTAGTTAGCCAGTCAGGAGAGAGAGGTGTCGGGGCCGGGCTCTGTGTTTGAATGGACACAGGGAGCTGTGACTCAGTTCGGGTGCCCCCATAGCAAGCTGCTTGCTGGGGGGCCACTCAACAGGAGGAAGGGGTCAGGAGCACAGAAAAGGGACCTTACAAGAGGAGGATCTGGGCCACTCAGCTTGCTATGAGGGCACTCAGCATGGGGAGGAGCCCAGAGCGACGGGCAGGGCACCCAAGGAGAGGAGGATCAGGGCTGCTTTTTGCAAATCCACTGCACAGAGCAGGCAAGTATAACATGTTTGTTATTTTAAAAAAAATAAAACGAGACTTTACAATCACTTTAATGTGGCCCCTTTATAGTAGGTTTATTATCTATTCATCCTGCCAGTAGATCTTGTATTCTTCCATTTCCCGTAATGAGGTGACAACGCTGTCAGTTTTTCAGGTGGATCTGATCAGATCCTCCATTACTCTCTATGGAGCAGTGTCCATTTATACCCATCAACATCCATTTCGATCCACTAAAAACTGATGGATGGGGATCCATTCCCTATCTGTCTAGCGGATCAGATGGCAGTCGGGCATAAACGTACAGGCAGTCTGTTTACATCCGACCGCACAAAGAGAAGAGCGGCTGTGTCTGTGTCCGCTCTGCATAAGTGGAGTGGACACCGGCCAGCCATCTGCCTGCGGGCAAATCCTCCACTGAGCAAGTGGGTCGCAGCCAGAGTCAGCCCTGTGTGCAAGGGGCCTTAAATGAACATTGTGGGAAACATAGGGCATTTACTGTATAAATATCACATAACATTAAATTAAAGCTGAACTTGAGGAAAACAGATGGAATGTATAATGCAAACCATTTTACCTGCAAAAGGATAGGCATGGCTGTACATCCAGTTCTGAAATTTAGACAGCTCTGCCACACAGCACAGCTTTGTCTGGCAGGTCTGGAGACCTAATATTCCTCTTTTGTAAATAGGTAACACTTGCAGGTCTTTCTCTCCCCAACCTGTGATTGGACAGTGAAGCAGAGTGATGATCTAACCCCTCTGTCAATATGCTCCCTTCTCTTATCAGCATGCTCCTAGATAGCACATGAACACTGCAGCACAACTGATTGACTCATTGTGCTGCTTCTTAGACATGCGCAGACCGAAAAAAAACTAGTTTAGTTTCGTTATTAACATAAGTTTGCTTAGTTAGATTTGTTTCATTTGTTTAATTTGTTTTTGGAATGTATTTTATTTATTCATTTTCGAAACGATTAGAAACGTTTTTGAATCAATTTCGAATAGTTTTCGAATTCAAATCGTTTTCAAATTCAAATCATTTTCAAATTTCCAAGGAGAATGGTGTGGAGTGGAAAGTGACAGAATAGAATGGAAAAAGATAGAATACAGTATTGGGGAATATAACAGAAAATGAAAGAATATAATGTGGTGGAGTGGAACAGAGCTGTTTTACTCTGTTGAATTCTATTCTTTTGTTTTCTGTTCTATTCTTTTCTAGTCTATTGTTTTTTTTTTTCTGTTCTATTCTGCTGTTTTCTATTCTATTTTGTTCTCTTTGGAAATTGGAAAACTATTCAAATTCGAAAACTATTTGAAAATTATTCAAATTTGAATTTCGGCCAAATTTTTTTTTTTTTTGTTATTTCGGATTCATTTAAAGTGATTGTCAAGGGAGGAAAAAAACAAAACAAAACAAAAAAAAAAACACCTGCAAGACAAAGGCATGACAAGCTAGTACTTAGTAAACTAGTACTTACCTTAGATCGATGCTGTTGTAGTGGTCCCCGAGCACCGCTGTGACCGGCGTCATGTTGATTGTGTCTTTTTCCGGGATCGCGGACTCCAGCCAATCACTCCAGCTCTGTGATTGGCCAGAGCCGCGCTGACGTCATTCCCAGGAGCTGCCATTTACGGCACACTTTGTGAAGAAACGGCCCATTCGGGCTGTTTCTTCAGTGCGCATGTGCCGTTGACGCCAGCACATGCAGATACACTGTATATCTCCTAAACCGTAAGTGCAATACCTTTTAAAGGGTTTATTCAGAAATGATGTTGAATAAAAACATACTGTTTTTTATTCTTTAGTGCTTTTGGTCCTGAGGAGGGCTGCCAGACCTTCTGAATGTGGAAGGTTACTCACATCCATTAAGAATATCTATGAGGAATATTCGCTCTGTCACTATTGCATGACTCTGTGTGCTTTTGAAGTCCCACCCCCCTTCTTTTATGAATTGCATGACTCTTGGTTTGATGGTCCCGAACGTAGAAGGATTGGTTTTCGCTTTTATCTCCTAAACCGTGAAGGTTTAGGAGATATGCAGGGTACCTACAGGTAAGCCTTATTATAGGCTTACCTGTAGGTTAAAGTGGTTGTCAACCACTTTAAATTTGGTACTATTGTAATTCGGAAGTTCGGATACATCCGAATTTCCGAAAAATTAAAATTTGTGCAAATTTTAATTTGTAAGGAAACTAACCGCACATGTCTACTGCTTCTCTCTCCCAGCATTGGCTTTGCTGTACAAGTGGACTTGCACAGGTTGATACCTGGCCGAATTCTGAAACTTGCTCTCTTTGCATCAAAGTAAAAACAATACTTTAGTCTTTTGGAGTTCAGCTTCAGGCCACAGACAAAACAATGGTTCCACTTTTTAAAAAAAATTTATGCAAAACTGATGTTTTACAGAGATCGTACAAGGAGACATAGTAAAATTTGTCACAGCCCACCACTCTCCAGTAAGTAGGAGGGTGTGGAGTAAGAATCACAGGAAGGTGAATCCGTAAACTGATTATCCTCCACGAAAGCTTTTTGATTTTGATCTTCCTCTCGTTACTGTCCCTGATTAGCGATGTAATGAGGCACTTCCCCCTCACTTTTAGAGCTGATATTGTAAACAGTCTTTGCAGTGTAGTTGGCTCACCTATCAATCTGCAATCATACACAAAGCTAACATTTGCCTGTTTTGATTCGTATGACAATGGGAGTAGCGCGCTGTAAACAACCTTTCCCCTTTGCACTCTCTGTGACATACAACAAAGAAGACAACGGAAATTAAACTTTTGTTTGATGTTTTTTTACTTTATTTTATTTATAAATATAATTAAAATTAAATCAACTATCCAGACGCAATAACCAAATCACTGTATGTTTCTGGCACATAGCTGAACATTTTTCATAATGATAAGGGAACTTCCAAAGTTTTGCCTCTGTTGAGCTGTTCCTATCAGGAAGCAAATCAGCATTTTAACTGCTGCCTTAAAAAAAAAAATAAGTGTGCTTTCCTTACTTAAAGTGCTTATAAAGTCTCTCTTTTTAAAAAAAATAATAAACATGTTATACTTATCTCCTCTGTGCAGTTGGTTTTGCACAGGGCAGCCTGGATCCTCCTCTTCTCGGGTCCCTCTTTGTTATTCCTGGCCCCTCCCTCCTATTGAGTGCCCCCTCAGCCAGCAGCTTCCTGTGGGGGCACCCGAGCCGAGTCACAGCTCCGTGTCCCCGCTCTCTCTCTCCCTGATTGACTAACTGACTTTGATTGACAGCCACAGGAGCCAATGACACTGCTACTGTGTCTCGGCCAATCAGGAGGAGAGACTCGGACAGCTAAGACACTTGTGGACATCGCTGCAGAGAGATGGGGCTCAGGTAAGTATAAGGGGGTGCAGGGGAGGCTGCTACACACAGAAGGTTTTTTATCTTAATGCATTGAATGCATTAAGATAAAAAAAAACCTCCTGCCTTTACAACTCCTTTAAGCTGGCCATAAAGTAATCGATTTTTTTCAGGCTGAATGAAAAAATCCCAACAGATTTCTCCATATATGCTATATGGCACATAAGGCCCCTTTCACACAGGCATTCCGTTCAGGTCTGCCTGTCTGTTTTTCAGGAGGACCTGAACGAACGCTCCATGCAGCCCTATGGAGACATGTCCACTGACATCCGCCACTCTCCAATCCGATCCTGTCAGTGAAATCAAGACGGATGGAAACCCTATTTTCCATCCGTCTCTAGAATCAGATAGGAGCAGATCGGATGAAAACGGACAGAGAGCGGGGCTCTGACAGATCTGTCTCCGCACAGTGAGCGGCGATGGATCTGTCACCCACCTGCTCAGCGGGAATCAGCGGATCGATCCCTGCTGAGCAGAGCGGACTCTGCAAACAGATAAGCCCATGTGAAAGGGGCCTTAGAATGAAACTCCCTTGCCAGATTGGACGTAGCTGCTAATTGACTGCCAAATTTCCACCTAAGGCTGGGTACACACTACAAGTTTTTTTGTTTAACCCAGTGGGCTGAATGAAAAAAAAAAAACTAAGAAATCACTATACTAACACAAGCAATGTTAGTGTGGTGATCTCCCCCACTGTTCTATTGTAGTGTGATGGGGGACTGCCCCCCTCCCCATCAGAACACACTGATCAATGCTTGCAGCCATTGGCTGTCAGTGCTGATGGGATGCTGCTTTTCCAGCATGTCGGCCGTGATACTGGCTTCTGTATAACAGACAGCTGTGCACACAAGCTGAAAGTTGGCTGGTTCCTGCCGTACCGTGCGTTTTAAGCTGATTTTTAGCCTGTGTGTACCCAGCTTAACTCCTTTGATTTTTCAGTTGAAGGATGTGGGGTGGGAGGGTTCTGACAGAGCCACCCACAAAGCGAATTTCGGCTGGTTGATCAGGAACAGTTGAAGTTCACTCAATGTATGCCCAACTTTACTTATCTTTATTGTCCCGAGCTCCCCTACTCCAGATGCATGCTGACCTGAATCCCATAGCCATGGCCTGCCTCAAACCTACCATGAAGAGACAGTGACTTGTGCATCCAACAGAGAGATGATTCTCAGATGGAAAAGACCGCAGCAGAAGAGCATTTGTAAGGTCACCAGCCAATGCAATGTTGGACAAGCAGACTTGACTAACAATCAGTGTTCCAATTCATCCCCAAGGGGATTTGTGCAGGCCACTAATGTTTCTCCACATGAAACCATGTCTTGATGGACCTGCATATCAGCACAATTATGCTGGTAAGGTCAATGGTCTTCTCCAAACTAAACTCAAAAATTCAGATGGTTGTCTGCAAACCTGTATATTCTTTCCAAATGCTGTTGTTTTAATTGAGACATTCTAAAAACCAAACTTGCATGTTATTCTTTGACTAGTTGTTGATACCCTAATACTTCTTTTTTTCAAATATTTTATTTATAAAAACAGGACCAGGCAAATCCAAGTCCATACATCATTATTGCAACCCCAATACTTCTATCCAAACATGATGTCTCTAGAACTCCATTAAAGTCCATAAAGCTCCATAAATGGAGAATTAAGCAATGTATGGGCAGAATACATTTGTAAAAGTTCTCTCGTCTCTAGGGGATGCATGGGTATCAGAGGTCTACCATCTAACCTCAATAATATGCATTATGACAGTGACTTACAGCATATTTAGAACAAGAAATCAAAGAGAGCAGGTTGAGTGTATTGCACTGATTGTTTAGACTGGTTTGCTTTCTACAGCTGGGCAACAATGTTAAAACCACAGTATTCCTTATGGAATAGCAGATATGTATATATTGTATTTCAAAGTATAGCTTTAAAGTGCTGCTTGTTTTAAGAAATGGTATGATGAAAGCCTATTCCATTTATAAGAACAAACATTTACAAGTTTTATTTTATTACTCTCAAAAGCAATATAAAGAGGCCATTAACAAGGTTTTAAATGGATTCAGTGTATGTACCCATTTTGGTGGAATTTGATAAAAATATACCTTCCTGAGAATATTTATACAACTTGGTCACTCACAACGTTTCATGAATTATTCTAAGGCCGGCTCCTGTCTGATTTTCAATGTGGAGCTGCCTGGCACTCATTAGAAAACACTTTTTACCTACTGGTTGCTATATTGAATCTAGCAAAGCTTTTGCCAAGCATGTTCTTTTATGATAAAAAGATAAAACTCAAGAACATAAATCCAATCTATTTCCACTCACCAGTCCTTAGCTGTGGTAGTTGCATTACTTTTTATTTTTTAAGGTTAAAGAGAACCCATATTCAATTTTAAACATTTATGTTTTTAAGATGCAAGCTGCTACCTAGCTAGAAATGTTTCTTCTGTGTCCCTTCTTGATTTAGTTTCAAATTGTTATTAGGGCTTGCCTTTGCTTGACTGTGACTTCATAACCAGCAAAACCTTGCCAGCTACTATTCCCCTGTCCAGTGAGTTGGCCTCAGAGGGCAGTAAGGGTGCTTTCTGGACAAAGCGATGGCAGTTGTTGGAGCTCATCCATGAAATCAGGAATAGTCAGGCAGCAGTGACAATGTGCAATGAATAGGCTTTTCTACTCAATAAAGTTAAATGTGGACATGATGTTGAAGAATCTCTTAGAGGGGTGCTTACAGGGTCCTGAAGACTTTAAGCTGCAAAGTCATCATGCCTTAACACAAGGGAAGGTAATAAGGCCAGTTAGTGGGTCTGGGCAGCAGTGGTACTGCAAAAAATATAAGTTGGATAAAATCAGTAGTATTTGTATTTCCTTTCTGGGTATGGTGGAAGGTATTGGGAGATGAGTTTTAAATACAGTACAGGTTTAGCTTGAAAAAAAAAAATCCTGTAAGGTACTTGAACTTTGAAAGTTTAAGAAGGTAAGGCTTTTTGCTGCCAGTTGCACCTTTAGACACCCCTTACAGATGACAACTACTCGCAGATCAATGTATCACTCTCACCTATAATACAACCAATTATCAAGATGGAATAGGAGTATAAGATGCCACATGTGAGCTGAAGTCTTTTCCTAACCATATGCTTAGTGAAGGAACAACTACAAATGTTTTATATCTGAAGAACTTGGATTTCTTTTTTTTAATTGAGGATGTGTTCTGTGCAATTGTTAGAATGTTACTGTAGACTACACTATTAGCTCAAAGAGACAGCGAGGGGTGTCTTCAAGTTAATAAAATGAAGTACAGAGTTTGCAGGCTCACAACCGTAACTAAGTCTGTGAAACATAGAATAATTACACTCTGCAAAATGATGATTTCATCACATTGTATGTGTTAGGCTTCTTGCGATTTACTGGGTTTAAGCTTTGACTTACTTCACTCTAAAAACATTTATGGGACTGTGCGTGAAAAGAAAAAGACAGTATCGCTACTGACAATTCACACAACATATACCGTATGTGCCATAGAAACTATACAGTTAATTTCTTTCCTTCAAGCTTCTGGTGTTAAACTGGACCCCTCATTCATGTTACAATGCACAGCAACAGTTTTTTTTTTTTTTTTTTCAAAACATGATGTACCTTTCAGCATAAAAGCAGTCCTTGAGCTTCAGCAAAATGACCTTGCCTAGGCTGAGATTATGTCATCAATCTGTTGCAGTTAGGAAAAATCATTTCCTCATCTTCCCCATGATTAGACAATACTGTAATTTTGTAGCACAAGTGAGAGGCAGCAGCACGGGCTGCTCTCTGTTAGGTATTTGTGAACACAGCCTAGCTCTTCATGGGCACCAGAACTGTATCTTTTCTTGGCCGTCATCTAAGTCCAGTAAATCTGTAAAGCCTAGTACTCATGGGCTGAATGGAGTGACATTGTCCGGTTCAATAAAAACCGGCCAACATTCGGCCCGTGTGTATTGTAGCCAGCTTGATCGGCTTCTGTCGGATGAGCATGCTAGAAAACCAGCAGCCGACTGGCTTCTGTTCTCAGCCAATGGCTGAGAGTGCTGAATGGAGTGTTCCGGCCGGGCGTGGGCCCCCCCCCCCCTGACATCGGGGACTGACATCGGATTTCGGCTCCAACCCACTGGGTTGAATGAAAAAAAACCTGATAGTGTGTGCTAGGCTTTACAAACATTACTTAGCATGCAACCCCGTACCCTCCCTGACTTTACATGCTTCTCCCCAAAGGATTTCTGGTTGATCTGATGTTGTCATGGGTTTCTCCTCTTCTCCAGCAATTATTTTACTTGGGATGACATTCACATAAATTGTTCAGTGCAGTAATCTTCTGTACCCAGACAACGTAATGACGCCACCCTAGGGGGTGGGTGTATGATGGCCAGTGCACTGAGAAAAGAGGGTTGAATGAGATTGGCAATCCTTCCACCAGGAATATTGAGGACATCCTGTGGTGAAGAAAAAGCTCCACAGGGGACTGCTCTGAGCTAAAGGTGAGTATTGCAGCAAAAGCATTTTTTTCCATTTTATCTTTTAATGGGCTATTGATAGTGTTGAGCGAACCCGGACTGTAACGTTTGGGTCCGTACCGAACTTTGGGGTACATTCAAAAAATGTTCGGGTTCGGGTTCTGGGTTCTGGTAGTTGATCACGCATGTTGAATAGCTGCAGGACAGCCAATCAACAAGCGTTTCACTGGTTTGCCCTTAGAAGCCATCACAGCCATGCCTACTAATGGCATGGCTGTGATTGGCCAGTGCATCATGTGACCCAGCCTCTATATAAGCTGGAGTCACTTGATGCTGCAGTCATATGCTCTCTGAGACTCTGAATAGTATAGGGAGAGGAAGCTGCCAGCGTTTTTGTGAGGGACAGATTGCAGACATTTTAACATTTGATCCTACATCCTGAGATTACTACTACTGTTGCTCTCAGGGACAGATTGCAGAAATTTGAGATTTCACATACTGCTGCTTTGAGTGACAGATTGCAGATCAAACTCTGCATAACACAACGATCGATACGATCGTACACAACGATCAGATTGTGGGAGTAATTTGAGATTTCACATACTGCTGCTTTGAGTGACAGATTGCAGATCAAACCCTGCCTAACACAACGATCATTACGATCGTACACAACTATCAGATTGTGGGATCGTACACAACGATCAGATTGTGGGAGTAATTTGATATTTCACATACTGCTGCTTTGAGTGACAGATTGCAGATCAAACCCTGCATTACACAACGATCTGACTGCACTAGGTAAAGGCTTCTGCTTAGAGGGACAGATTATTGTTCAAAAATCATTGCCTACTCCTATAGGGCCAGGTTCCAGCTGTTGCTATAAGTGACACATTATTGTTCAAAAATCATCTCCTAGTTCTAAAGGGAGAGCTTCCAGCTGTTGCTGTAAGTGACACATTATTGTTCAAAATGCTGTCATTCTGTCTGGTGTACACGGACAGTTTCAAAAACCTGATGGCGGTGGCTTTCCCACAGTACGTGGTTCCCAGCCGACACTACTTTTCCAGACGAGCCATCCCTTCCCTGCACAAACAAGTCGGGGACAAGATCAAGTGTGCACTGCGCAACGCCATCTGTGGCAAGGTCCACATAACCACTGATACATGGACCAGTAAGTACGGGCAGGGACGCTATATCTCGCTAACTGCACACTGGGCAAATGTAGTGGCAGGTGGGCATGAGCCGGCTAGCCATTTGGCGCATGTCCTTCGACCACCGAGGATTGCAGGGCATTTCTCTTTGCCTCCTGTTGCCTCCTCCTCCTACTGCGCTTCCTTCTCCTTGACCACCTATTCATCCGCTCAGCATAACACCTTCACCACCAACATCAGCACATCCAGGGGAAAACGACAGCAGGCTGTTTTAAAACTGATATGTTTGGGGGATAAACCCCACACTGCTCAGGAGCTGTGGACGGGCATTGAACAACAGACCAATGAGGGGTTGTTGCCATTGAGTCTCAAGCCCGGCCTGGTGGTGTGCGACAATGGCCGAAATCTTGTAGCGGCTCTAGGCCGAGCCGGTTTGACGCACATCCCTTGCCTGGGGCATGTGCTGAATTTGGTGGTACAGAATTTTCTAAAAAACTACCCAGATATGTCAGAGCTGCTGAATAAAGTGCGGGCCGTCTGTGCGCACTTTCGGCGTTCTCACCCTGCTGCTGCTCGCCTGTCTGCGCTGCAGCTGAACTTCGGCCTTCCCGCTCACCGCCTCATATGCGACGTGCCCACAAGGTGGAACTCCACCTTGCACATGCTGGAGAGACTGTGCGAGCAGCAGCAGGCAATAGTGGAGTTTCAGCTGCAGCACGCACGGGTCAGTCGCTCTGCGGAACGACAGCAACACTTCACCACCAACGAGTGGGCCTCCATGCGAGACCTGTGTAGCGTATTGCGGTGTTTTGAGTACTCCACCAACATGGCCAGTGCCGATGACGCTGTTCTCAGCGTTACTATCCCGCTTCTATGTCTCCTTGAAAAAACACTTCGGGCCATGATGGAAGAGGATGTGGCACAGGAGGATGAGGAGGAGGAAGAGGGGTAATTTCCACGGTTATCAGGCCAGTCATTCGCAAGTGGCTCGGAGGGTGGGTTCCTGCACCAGCATAGGCCAGGTCAAAAATATTCAAGCCAGGGCACAGTTCTGGAGGACGAGGAGGACAAGGAAGATGAGGAGGAGAAGGAATTGCAGCAGGGTGGCACCCAACGCAGCTCGTGGGCATCACTGGAGCATGGCTGGGGGGATACAGAAGACACAGATGATATACCTCCCACGGAGGACAGCTTGTCTTTGCTTCTGGGCAGCCTGGCACACATGGCCGACTACATGCTGCAGTGCCTGCGCAACGACAGCCGAGTTGCCCACATTGTAACTTCTTCTGATTACAGGGTGGCCACCCTGCTGGATCCCCGTTACAAGGACAACGTGCCATCCTTAATCCCCTCACTGGAGTGTGAGAGGAAGATGCGCGACTACAAGCGCACACTGGTAGAGGCGCTGCTGAGGGCATTCCCAAATGACACTGGGGGCTCAGTGGAAGCACAAGGCGAAGGCAGAGGAGGAGGAGGGAGAGGCCACCAACGCAGCTGTGCCACCGCCAGCACCTCAGGAGGCAGGGTTAGCATGGCCGAAATGTGGCAAAGCTTTGTCAGCAGCCCGCCACAACAAACAGCACCACCATGAGAACGTGGTACAACGACTTTACGACGGAGGACGATTCTGCAACAGATAGCCGACCACCACGACAAACAACACCGCCCGACGACTGTTTCGAAACGGTGTAAAGCCGGTACGATTGGGACGGAGGACTCCACGACCGCCACCGTGTCGACGCAACCACCGGAGAGGGAGGAGGAGGAGACGGAAGCGGAACACGAAGGTGACTCGGGGGTCACAGTAAACCCTTACGGGAGTCGTCGCGGAGATGGTCACACGCGAACATCAGCGCGTAGAAGGAGAGTGTGAGGTCACTCCCCTAATTCCTACCGTGCAACAGGAACATTGCCC
>BLSH010074449.1:859152-878174 GCA_018402905.1 Glandirana rugosa | reverse complement strand
AGACCCTTCCCTTGGGTCTTCCAAATAGGAGGGACACGTTGTTTTACACTCCATTTCATCTAGGGGTATTGTCCTCTGTTCTTTCTGGGTGTCAAATTTTTTTCTGAGCAGCACCTGGTGTCTATTCTTGCAGTTTATCTTGCCCTCCCATATTGTCTGCTACTCAAATCCCGAGGTTGTGCTGACATGGGGCTGAGCCAGGAAAAGGGAAAATTGTTATCAAATACTTACCGTAATTTTCCTTTCCTGGCTCTGCCCCATGGCAGCACATTCCCACCCGGGTCCATCGCAAGCTAGTTACAGAACACCGTCTCCAGGTACTGCTGTCCTTTTATGCTCTGTTAAAGGGATGTCCTATACGGGGTCAAGGGGGCGGGGTTGACCCGAGGTTGTGCTGCCATGGGGCAGAGCCAGGAAAGGAAAATTACGGTAAGTATTTGATAACAATTTTCCCTTATTTTTAAGGAGGGTGATTTTGTAACAATTTTGAAATAATTCTTAACAAGAAACTTGGAATAATGTACCATTGTCTTGTATCACTTTATCTCGCTATATGTTCAAAATCTTCAAAAAAAAAAAAAAAACCAAAACATATTGAAATAAGAAAAACTACTCTACTCTAAATCTACCACCTTCCAAAAAATCCACACCCTCTAAATAAAAAAAGCAGTAGATCTTTTTTCAGCCAAAGTAATCTAAGCAGCTCAATAAACAAAACAATAAATGATGTGGAAAACTAATTTTGCGGATAATTACTTTAGCCAAAATCCAAACCCTAGTGGCAAGGATTTAGATACTGAGCCCTTGCAGGGGCCAAGAACTGCTGTGAATGGTGCTACCTATTCTGTAAACTGGAGTAAAATAAATAGTTTAATGCTACACAGATTTAAATTGACTATTGTTTTTCCATGTATTCCTTTTGTTAATTTAGTCTCACTTATTTGTCTCAATTACTTTAATAATTCATTTTCATTCTGGTGTCTTGTCAACAAAAGTATTTTCATTTAATTTCCTGTGGTTTTTAATGGAATGTGGCAATAATATTGTAGTCATAGTATTACAGTATTACAACCTCCAAATTTCCCATGTATGGAAACTGAATCAGGAAAGGTGCCTGTATATTTTATCGTAAAAATTGACTCTCATTAATGGCAATACTAAGAGGTCCCTGTAACTGTAGTATAAAAAGTTAAAGCAGCAAACAGGTAAATACAAAAATGAAATACCTATATTGGAGCTTTTTTTTTATTTGGCAAAGGTTTTGTACATCTGACCATTCAGACAGATTCTTCCCATTCAAAAAAAAGATGTCTGTTGGCTGCACAATGTGACCACATATAAGAAAGGGAGAATCAACAAGGCTTTAGATGTGGTGAAAACTGATTCCTCCATCTACGCTGTAGAGCACTGATGGACAAATCTGCTACTGACGCTCGTGTATTCTGACAGCCAGTACCATTTGGATTGGATTCAACTGCTTTTTGTTCAGGAACTGGCTGAAGTTCGATCAATGTATGGCCAGCTTAAGGGATCTACTCATATGCAGTAGTACGGTTAAAAAAAAAAACAGTAAAGGAGAGTGATCTTACTTTGTGCATTGTGCAGTGTTCTTCATTGGCCTCAGTACTCTAAAGCAGGTAGAGGGCCATAGTTGTGAATGAAGAGGTGACAAAGTGATAGGACCACATCTCCTCTGCTCATGGAGTTCTCTCTGCTGCATTAAGCAGAGACAACTCCATTAGATACCCTAGACCAGTGACGGCGAACCGTGGCACCCCAGATGTTTTGGAACCACATTTCCCATGATGTTCAACCACACTGCAGAGTGCATGAGTATCATGGGAAATGCAGTTCCAAAACATCTGGGATGCCAATGTTCACCATCACTGACCTAGGCTACATACTACTATGGCCTGATTTTTTTATAATCCTTGTGGGTATGCAATAACAGAGAGCAGGTTGCAATATCCCTTTTCCATTATAAATGAGCCCCTACATATATAACTTTAACAGCTGTCTGAGGAAGTTTTTGAAAGGGCCTGTTTACAGAGCATGAGCAGGTAAGAATTTTAAATTTGCTAAAATCCTTGCAATGTTTTTTTTTTACTAGCCTGGAGGGAATTTTTCTATCAACAAAAGGGGAGGAAACAGAGTATTAAACAGCTGACTGGCTTAATATTTCTCTCTAAAAGTCTGATGGGAATATCTCCACATGCTGGTTTTGTTGAAATAAACACCCCCCTTTTCCTGCCCAGAACACCCTCAGTGCTGGCTCAGACAAGAAGATAGGTGTGGTCATAATCCAGTTTTCTTCTTTGCATAGTACATTAGTGAATGAAGAGGGATTTTTGGGTATAGAATTGCTGTAATATAGGGAAACCATATCCAAAACATGTTTATACTACTGCTAGCAATTACCGAAAAAGAAGCTAATCTCTTGTGAACTAGCTTTTGTTTATCCATTTTAGATATTAGATGTTGGGGTTTGAAACATTGTGATTCTGCAGCCGTCATGCAACAACAGCCAACATATACAGAATATGTCAGTGTGCTTATAGGTTTCAGCTTCAAACGCAAAAGATTCTAGATATCTGAGCATTAGTTCTGGTACACTACAAAATGTACAGAAGATCTGATCAGCTGGGAGTATTTTAAAATTAAGCAATCATTAACGTGGACCCACAAAGAGTCATTGACGGTTCTTGTAATTGAATGAAAGTCTTGATTTTAGATCCACCTGTCCTCCATGTTGTCTGGAAACCCCAAACAGAGCTCTTAGATAGCTACACAATACAGGAAATTCTCTAATTTCAAGTCCAACAGAGCAGTAATTCCTGTTGACTTAGTGGTATCTGCTTGCTTCCTCCCTAATATCCTGGCCAAATAAAGAAGGCAAAAGCATTGATTGGCTGCTCAGCAGAGAAAGAATCAATGCCATGACATTTCATATTTCCAGTCCCTTTGTGGCGTTAGGGACAAAATAACAAATATGTAGGATAATATACATTTTTTCCGACTTTGTTGGTTGTATGCTTGTTCTAGATCTGTGTCACTCTTGCTATTAAGAACAGGATCAAGATGACAAACCTTCCATGCTTTTAAAAAAAAAGTAAGTAATGACAGTTCACATATTTACAAGAGCCATTTTTTCATTGCCTGGAACAGAGCTGCTGTTAGAAATCATGAAGTCCCATTCATCCTAGCTGACAGGAACAATGAACCAAGCCTAACAGGCAGCTCCAGCTGCATGATCAAACTATTCGTTCAACCAGAATACCAGTGAGAATGAGCCCTTAATTATGTTTTAATTATTTTTTGCCATTCTAGTTTTTCTTTTTTTTTTTACTTGTGGGGGTGGGGTTGGTGAAATATCAGGGGTCTACACAGACACCAAATTCTCATTTTTGAGACAAAGAAAAAGATTGAGGGCAAAGATTCCTCAATCCTTTCTCTGCATGAGCTGCAGAGTGAATGGACAGGAAGCGCTCTGTACAGAGGCTCCCTGTCCATTCACAAACTGAAGCATTGTAATGACAGGGAGGGCCACAGGGGGACTGGTTCCAGTAATTGCACCCTCTCCTGCTATTATTGGTCTCCCTGTTGAACTTATGGGGCCTTGGCCCCCATACAGGAGGGCTTGGACACTTTTCCTGTCAGCATGTTCCTTGTCATCTTACCGGCAAGTAGCCCTATTGATTGGCCCCTATTTTCGCCTCTTTTTTCCAGTCTGAGTTTTACTGCACACAGGATTACAAGAGGTGGAAATGAAATCAAATGCAGGTACTTCCACTAATTGTATTTAAAAATACATTTAATAATTCTAAATGAATACACAGGTGCATTAATTGATGTTTTGTATATTTACCTAAGTTAGGCTTTAAGAGCAAAAATACAGTCATTCTTTGGCATTTTCAATTAAAATAACATTCCAAGAAACAGGAACAGAACATAAAAATATTTGTGTCAATATATAAAATAACTAAAAAAAATATAAGTATAAAACTAACATGTTATGCGTAACAAAACTTGTAATGATGCTAAAGAAAAAATTATATAGTGCATTTTGTATTATACATAATAAAAATTGTACTAGACAAGGACCTATTTTTATTGTAATGCTAAAATGCTCGAGTTTTTGACAGCCTCAAATTCATATATGCTGCCCTTGTCGCCCACTACTGGTCAAGTACAAGTACTACATTCCATCTTCACTAGGCACCTTACAGCCAAGATTTGAAAGCACAGTGTACAGCACATATTTAGACAGTACTGCAAAGCCACAGTGAAACCCATGATATAGCACAGACTATCCACAATATAACATAAGCTACAGTCCCTTGGGAGTGTTGTGTGAACATCTGGTAAGTGATAAGTTCTGTTTGATGCTCTAATGCAATTTCTTTTTTTAACTTATTAGCAGTGGTATTTTTCATATATCCTGAGAGTAAAGTCTGTGTGAAATGTCATCCAGATGCTCAGTATTAAGGAGATTTTAGTTCTGTAGAGCTAATAAGCTGAAAATAAATTGCAGATATTGGTTCTTCTGTTTGTTCTTAGTCCCTTGCCCAAATGCATTAAGAGAGTTGTAGTTAATCTCTTGTAGGGGGGAGCCAAAGACTAGTTGAGCTTGCTCAGTGACATTATTGGACTAATAATGAGTGTCTAAACATCAGGGACGATTTGCCATTGTAAGATGGACATATCCAAATGTCTGCAAATGTACTTGGGGATAACGATAGAACAGTAAGGGGACACAAATGTCAGTTTGCATAGATTCCCTATTAAAGCCAAATTCCAGCTTTTATTAATATTTTCATTGAAGAATACACGGAGACAATGGCATTATAGTCTCTGCAGCATTTAGGATTTGCCCACCATAGAAGGAAGAAGAAGAGGGCATGTGACCAAAGACCCCCGTAAGCAAGTTATTTTCATAGAAAAATAAAGGGCTCTGGTTACCCACCCAAACCCCCTTCTCACTATAACACAATCTATGTCTATGTAATCTCTTCTAGCAGAAAAAAACCTAATTGACCTTCCTTGGGAACTTAACTAACGCCAAATAGATTTTACCTTTTATTCTCACCCCCTTAATAGTTTGGATGTGCAGACCAGTTCTTCACAATATTACAAGTTATCCCATCCTTTGAGAAATCCACCATTATTATCACAACCTTATCTCATCATTCCCCCGTCATATTAAAATACACCACTGTCACATCCCCACTCGCAATAATAATTGGAAGCTTAATAAATCCCTCTTTTCCGCTCAACAAACTGCCTTAGAACTGCAAGATTCTCTCATGTCCTCTTTCCAAAACAATTCTGCAACCACCAACTCCCCTATTATCTTCTGGGTAGATCATAAAGCAACCCTGAGAGGAGCCAATATCACCATAGATATGTTAAGAAAAAACAAATGGCATCCAAGATCAAACTTCTCTCTAAACACAGACCAAGAGAAAAAATTTAAACTTTCACCATCTCCAAACCTCAAAAAGCGCCCTGAGGCTACTCAGACTGAATTAAATTTACTTGAAATGACAAAAGTGAAAAAGAACTCCGCTCCTGAAAACAATTCTATTTTTCAGCCACAAAACCAGGACCATTGCTAGCAAGGCAAGCAAGGCACCTTGAAATATTCCCTGTCCCCCACCCTATTAAAATTATAAACCCTAACTACTTACAGTCAATCCCTCTTTCATCATCTTCATTCTGACATTAAGCTGTTTGCCCATAGAACAATTGAATTCCCTCATAGACCGAGACAAAGTAGGTTTCCTTCCCTCCTGCCAGAGTGGGGATACTCTGCTTACCTTTTCCATATTTTGTAGTAAAGACCAGGGCTTTCCTCTTTCACAAGAAATACAGACATACAGACAGACATACAATGAGATATGTATACCTTTTCCTGTGATTACCTTTACTTTAAATTGAAATTAAGGATGTCAATCCCTATCTTGAGTCTCAGCCTTTTATACCTTTCCTACTGCCAAAGTAGTGCAGGAGAATCCTCAGCTGCCCTACCCCTCCCAGAGAAACAGGCAAGATTGCCCTTTTCCCCTCATCGATTTTATTATTTCCCCTAAACCACTAGCTTGTTGATCCATGAAAACCCGAGTATCAAGCTCATAGAAGTAGCTAATATACATGATAAAATTAATATCTTTGTATACAATATTTTACTTTAATTAATCAATCACCAAACTGCACTAACACATAAAAAGCAGCTACAAAATAGGAGCGATATATGAAACTTAAATTGCAGCACTAAAAAGTAGAATATGTACTTAATGTACTTCATAAAATGTCCAATCCACCATCCGGAGGAACTGTCAGTGCAAACAGATCTCAGACATGTATTAACGCTGACCTCAACCAAACCATCAATAGTGCTCACTCACCAGATGGTAAGATCTCACAGCCACAGAGATCAATACATGCGTTATATCAATCCACAGAATCACTCTTCCCCTCTGGGGACGTTTGTGGTTTCCTAACCTCATGGTCGTAAATGCTCTCTCTACATCCGCAGGAAATAAAATGAAAGAAGGCACTGGATAGTGTAAAACTATTTTCCATTTATTAAAATAAAAAAATATATATAAATAAAAACAATACGGCTATGCACTTACAGCAAACTCTGCCAGTGAGCTCCTGACAGAGAGTGACATCAGTCAGCTTAGCTCCATCCAACGCATTTCATCCCAGGCGATGTCATCCAATATTTTACTTACCCTCTCCCAAGCAAAATTGCATTGTCATCCTTTTTTCCCAACTAAAGTTAATTTCTCTTTTATCTATGCCTTCAACTTAACCAATCCAAGTCACAAGTCTTGTACAACTAGTTAATCAACTGACAGATATTTATATTTTTGACTGGGCACACACTACCCTAGAATATATTGCCATTACATTTACCTCTACTTATAATTCCTCAAACACAGAAAATTATTATCTTCACTTTTGTTGCATTTGTCAAACACTAAATATGTTGAAATCCCCACCAAAAAATGTTTGTTTTGCCCTATTTATGCTATAGAAATGGCTATTCTTCCAAAAACTACTATATCGCTTTCATACATTTCTAATATCTGTGCCTACATTGCCACCTAATTAATACAAAGCTATATTTTATCCTACATTTGGCATCAAAGTCACTCTAGAATTTCTAGACAAACAATGTTTAACCCCTTGCCGACCGCCGATCGGCAATTGACGGCGGCAAGGTGGCTCGTGAGCGCAAATCGCCGTCATATGACGGCGGGCGCGCTCACGAGCCTAGTGAGCGCGCGCGCCGCCGGAGGCGCGCGCTCACTGTGTTCGGGGAGGGCCAGGGAGCGGGTGTGACGGCTTCGATTGCCGCCGGCTACCCGCGACGCCCCCCCCGAGCGGAGGAACGGAGGTCCGTGTAAGTAAACACGGACCTCCGCTCTGTGTGAGGGGGAAGGGCTGTGACCACTTCCCTTCCCCAGCTAGTACAGTCCCCCTACAGTTAGAACACGCCCAGGGAACATACTTAACCCTTAGAGCGCCCCCTGCAGGTTGACCCCTTCACTGCCAATGGCATTTACACAGTAATCAGTGCATTTTTATAGCACTGATCGCTGTATAAATGCCAATGGTCCCAAAAAAGTGTCAAAATAGTCTGACATGTCTGCTGAAATATCGCAGTACCGCAAAAAATCGCAGATCGCCGCCATTACTAGTAAAAAAAAAAAAAAAAACCCCAAAAATGAATTCTCATCATTTGTAAACGCGATCACTTTTGCGCAAACCAATCAATAAACGCAGATTGCAATTTTTTTTATCGCAAATATGAGGAAGAATATAAATCGGCCAAAAACGGTGAAAAAAAATGTTTTTTTAGATTTTTTTTTTTGGATTTGTATTCTAGCAAAAAGTAAGAAATTTGGGTTTTTTTGCAAAATTGTCGCTCTTCTTTTGTTTATAGCGGCGATCATAAATGACGCAGAGGGGATCAAATACCACCAAAAGAAAGCCCTGTTTGTGGGAAAAAAAGGACGCAAATTTCGTTTGGGTACAACGCCGCACGACCGCGCAATTGTCAGTTAAAGCGACGCAGTGCCGAATCGCAAAAAGGGCTCCGGTCCTAAAGCAGGAAATCCTTCCGGGGCTGAAGTGGTTAAGAACATCAACAGAGGTGGTTTGGCTACCCCAAATATTTATAAATATTTTTAGGCGGCCCATATTATATGTCAAAACCAAACCACCTCTTTGGATACCCTACAAAACTTTCTATGGATCACCCATAGCACTTGCCTCTATCACCTGGATCCCTCAGAAATTCATACCTCCAATCCTGTCTTTATAGTGGTTTTAATTCCAAAAGCAACTATTTATTATATTGCAGCTTACCAATTCTTAGATGTGGTGGTGGTATTAGTTTTCCCTTTTAGGCTTTCTTTCCCCTATTTTCACTCAGTGATCTGACCAGTTAGTCTGTTCTTTTTCCACAGAACAAGTAGCAGTTACAGGGATGAGACAAACCATTTACCACTGACAGGGGTCCTTTTAATGGACAGCTTTTATTTATTTATGTAAAACCTTTCTTCCAAAAGAAAAAAAAATGTTGTTGTAATTGCTTATAAAATGTGATCTAGAATTTAGCTTCAATTTGATAGTGTACTATATCTAAATCTGCTAGACCATCTAACACCCCCCTTCTCCCAGTTTAACAATGCTGGTATCCAAAGATACCCCTGTGCTCCTTCATTCAGACTCTAATATAGGAGGTGTGTTACTGGCCAGATCACCAGGTGAAAACAGGGGGACATCGCCTAGAAAATAAAACTAATACAGTCATCACATGTAATGAATGGTAATCTGCAATGTATTACATTTTTGGGTTTTGGGGTTAATACTGCTTTAAATGGTGGCTATCACACTGCTCCCCGCTCTCTTCCCTCCTGGGCAGCTCTTGTTACAGGCGTTGCTTCTCCTCCCAGCCGAACAGGAAGTGGGTCCTGAGACCCGATTGGCCGGAAGTCCTAAGACTCCCCGCCAATCGGGTCTCAGGACCCGCTTCCTGATTGGCCAGGAGAAGAAGCAGGAAGACATTAGCGAAAATTAATTTGCTAATGTCACACAACTGGGTGGGCTCAGGGAACAGTGCTCTGCGCCCCAAGCCCACCCTTTTTTTGAAGCCAATTAGAGCGTCAGGCTCTAATCATGTGCTTAAAAAACCCCCCAAAAACATTGAAATCCATGTGTCCGGTGCACTGCATGTAGATTAGGGGCAAGGCACATGGATGAGGGGGAGGCACCCCTGCGCCCCTAATGGAGTGGCGGATTCCTACTATATTCAAAGTTGAACTCCGCAGCCTATCTCTCAAACCATTCTTAGGTCCTGATATGGCACAAATATTTTGGGGCAGAAAAACTCAACAAATACTGGGTATCTATATGGATTTTAATGCTCTTTCATACAACTAGTATAGAATTTGCCTATAAGGTTACATAGAGATGGTATTAAGTCCCCATTAGAATAGCCCATCTCCATACTTCTATCCCTATCCCTCTATGAAATGTTTCAGTGGCTCTGATTCTGATGGTAAAATGAAGCATACTTGGTGGTCCTGCCAAATACCAATCGGATTCTGGACTAAACTGTTTCACCTTCTCACCTCACCATTTTCATTTCCTATAAAAAAATCGATCCTTACACAGCCCAAATCCATGCTAAAATTGATATGCTCTCCAACTATCAGCAAATGGCAAATTTTGTACTTGTGGCAACCAAACTCTAGAAGCAGCCTGGAAAAAACAATCCTAATTCTTTACTGAAGTCAAAAGCCAAATACACAACTTCATGTAATCAGAAATTTGCCAGTATCCATAACAATTCCCATATTAAATTCCTTAAAGCCTAACTCCATGAATTAAATCTACTCTTCCCTCACTGCTAAGGGTTAACTGCTCATTCAGTCTAGGGTTGCAGGAATGCAAAGTAATTGTTGCCTTATTCCTTCCTCCATCGGTGTGATCAGTCCTGTGAAGCCTCTTCTCTAAGGCACTCCTGGCTGCTGTTGCACTTCTGCCTTCTCCACATACAATGCAGGGTTAATAGCCCTGCATTGTACATGAAGATGCTAAAAAACCACCCACAGCCTGGAAAACTAGAGGGAGAAGAGGAATGTGCTGGAGCTGGCTGGACTGGGAGTTACGTGAGTATTACAGCCTTTTCATCTCTCCTAGACTTAACAAGCATTTAAAGTGTTCACTATATCTGGTCTCCCACAGTACACATAACATAGAAATGCAATTATTTTAGTAAATATAAGCTGCTAATTACCTTCACTTATCAGCAGCATATAACAGTCTTGTGATCTCTATCAGTGTCCGGGTGAGCAAGGTTTGTAAAGCTTGTAGGAGGGGTTATCATTCTCCCCTGATTGTCCTATGAAGCTGTAGGACCCCTGACCCTCTGTCTGGGCAGTGCTGATTGGCCCTGTGCTGATCACATGCACCCTCCAAAAAAAAAAAAAACTAGCAATACACACTAAGCTGAGCATGTGCAGAGTGACTTTAAGGCTCTACACTATCAGCAGAAGGATTGGGGACAGTAAAAGAAGGGGAGAATCAGAGAAGACAGGATCAAACAGCCCTTTTACACAATGTGGTAGATTAACCCCTTAGGTTCTACAGTGAGTATAACAAGCATGGGTTAGTTCATATACAGACTGATTTTACTGTTGTGAGTTTAGTAACACTTTAACCCATGCATTGGGGGGGGGGGGGGCAGTTTAAGGATAGAGTTGTCTAATTCCTGGAGTTGAACTTTTAAATATGGTCTCCAGGGTGTGACTGGCATATCACCCTTCTCTCACATTAACTATGTAACCTTCAAAGCTCCTTTTTTAACACCTTTGGATATATAAAGGAAAGAGGCAATGTTAGCAGATGCTGCTGTGCTGCTTAGCGCAAGAAAAAAAGAGATTGGGGCAGGTTTTCTAATCCAGCTGATTGATGTATCTACTGAGATCTGTCATCTGCATGTCACTATAAATTTGTGACTTAAATCGATATTAAAGACAATTAAAAATAAATAAATAAATGTGTCATACTTACCTGCTCTGTGCAGCAGTTTTGCACAGAGCAGCCCCGATCCTCTTCTTCTCAGGTCCCCTCCCTCTTGCCAAGTGCCCCAGAGCAAGCAGCTTACAATGGGGGCACCCGATCAGGATCGCTCTCAAGCCGTGGCCCTGCATGTCCATTCACACACAGAGCCATGGCTTGGCCCTGCACTCTCTCTCTTCATTGGCCCACTGGCTGTGGCTCTTGCTGCTGTCTCAGCCAATGAGAAGGGACAGACCCTGGACAGCCGAGGCTCTCATGCACATCGCTGGAGGAAGATCAGGCTCAGGTAAGTATTAGGGTGGGTAGGGTGGGGGGCTGGGGTAGCTGCTGCACACAGAAGGTTTTTTTACCTTCATGTATAGAATGCGCGAAGGTAAAACAAACTTGAACCTTTAGAACCACTTTTACGGTCCATTTAACAAACTCAAGAAACCCCCCCCCAAAAAAACTACCACAATAACACAACACAGTAAGAAAGAATGGGAGGGGCAAAACTACTGGGAGGAGAGTGTAGTCATGTGATCTGTCAAAGAGGCATGTCCAGCTCTTCTTAATTTGCTGAGCTCTCCCTCCTGCAAATGTCAGCAAGACCTCTGTGGGGCACCACATGCTCATGGCCTGAATTTTATGAATGGGTCACAAAATGTAGGCCTCAGTGTTTGTTGCCTAGTAGAGTATGCCTAGTGGAAAGCTGGTAACGATATTTGATCCCCTTTATAAAGTGCCTCTTAGTCTTATTCTACCCAATAACACCTGGATCGGATGATTGCTGTCTCATTTTTATGTTCTTTTTTTACTGAACTCCGGAACTAGATAAAATTTGAAGGTAACAAGAATTGAACAAAACGCTCCAAAATTTGTTTGCTTTTGGGTCCCAGTGTAGTCACGTACTGTAATCTGTTGTCACTATGTGGATAAGCCTCCTAGGTGCTGAAAGAACATCATTAAAGAAAGTATGTGAAAGGTAAATGCAGCTTTATGCTTAGCAAATTAGATGTTTACCAAATGTTCTGCAAATGGGACATAAGCGCACAACTTGTAAATAAAGGAAGTACTAGCTGTGCTTTGATCTACTGCTTAATTGGCTTAATTATATACTATATGTATGCATTCTACAGGCATACACTCTCTGCTAGTAACAACATACTGTAGCTTGTAAGTGCCTTTGTAGGGTAGAGAGTCCATAGAGATCAGATTGATAAGAAGACTTTAGATTGGGTAGGATAGTTAGAAGAGATAGCACTGGTGGTTTGACCTGTCTGTGTCAGTGTTGACTAAGAGTGATCTGTAAAAGTTGTAACATGACAAGATATGTCATTTGTGTAGTACACAGTGTAATATAGTTTCCATTACTTAAGAGTAGTATCTCGCTCAAGAGATTGCATATAGTAGTAGATACACTATATTACCAAAAGTATTGGGATGCCTGCCTTTACACACACATGAAATATAATGGCATCCCAGTCTTATTCCGTAGGGCTCAATATTGAGTTGGCCCACCCTTTGCAGCTTTAACAGTTTCAACTCTTCTGGGAAGGCTGTCCACAGGATTAAGGAGTGTTTCTAAGGGAATGTTTGACCAATCGTCCAGACGCGCATTTGCGAGGTTAGACACTGATGTTGGACTAGAAGGCCTGGCTCACAGTTTCTGCTCTAATTCATCCCAAAGGTTTCTATCGGGTTGAAGTCAGGACTGCAGGCCAAACAAGTTCCTCCACCCCAAACTCGCTCATCCATGTCTTTATGGACCTTGCTTTGTGCACTGGTGCTCAGTCTTGTTGGAACAGGAAGGGGCCATCCCCAAACTGTTCCCACAAATCTGGGAGCATGAACTTCACGGGAACTTAAGGGCAAGCCCAACGCCTGAAAAACAACCCCACACCATAATCTCCCATCCGCCAAATGATTTGGACCAGTGCACAAAGCAGGGTTCATAAAGACATGGATGAGTGAGTTTGGGGTGGAGGAATTTGACTGGCCTGCACAGAGTACTGACCTCAGCCCCATAAAACACCTTTGGGATGAATTAGAGCAGAGACTGTAAGTTAGGCCTTCTCGTCCACATCAGTGCCCGACCTCACAAACGCGCTTCGAGAAGAATGGTCAAACATTCCCATAGACACACTCCTAAACCTTGTGGACAGCCTTCCCAGAAGAGTTGAAGCTGTTATAGCTGCAAATGGTGGGCCAACTTAAAATTGAATCCTACGGACTAAGAGAGGGATGCCACTAAAGTGCATGTGCGTGTAATGGCAGGTGTCCCAATACGTTTGGTAATATAGTGTATAATACTTGGCCTGTGTGAGTCAGAATGGATGGCTTGTAGGAACATTGCAAAGTGAAATGGTGATATAGCAACAAATCAGATTCTACTGATGTCAAGCTAGTAAAAAATGAATACTGATCAGTTGTTACTTTATTCCTTGCCATATTTTTATTTGATGAGAAAAGGTAGTAACCCCCAAATATTTACTGGAACGTTATAGGCAAAGTACGTACGTTGCCTATAAAGTCCCAGTACATATTTGGGTGTTACTACTTTTTTCATTGAGTTGGGGGATATTGGCAACTTATTTATGGCTTTCTCTGGTTGTTCTGATTCATTATTTTCATTTAATATTCATACATTTTGTTTTCCTTACTCTTTGCCTGATTATGCCCAATAGTTGGATTTGCAGCTGTCTTTATAGCTGCCAGGTTGGAGTTCAAACACAAACTAAATGGTAGTTTATTGTTAAAAAATATAAGCAAAGACCTTGTAAAATTTATAACACATTTTCTAGCAGATTGACGAACATGTTGAGGTCTGGTAAAGACAAATAGGGGTATAGTAAACAAATGTGGGGATCAAGTATAACAAAAGATTTTCATGTAAAGATTACTAAGATTCAGAATGGTCATTGTTGAGATTGAAATTTGATAGAACTTGATAGATCGATAGATAGATAGATAGATCGATAGATAGAAAGATAGATCGATAGATAGATAGATAGATAGATAGATAGATAGATAGATAGATAGATAGATAGATAGATAGATAGATAGATAGATAATACAAGGATAGATAGATAGATAGATAGATAATACAAGGATGGATAGATAGATAGATAGATAGATAGATAGATAGATAGATAGATAGATAGATAGATAGATAGATAAAAATCACACATTTGGTTTTTATGAAGTTTCAGAAAGTAAAATGATATAAATTGAAAATTATGTTTTTAGCTAACATTTTAGAAATGTGTAATCAACAACATTGTTAGTTCTTGTAGCTGTCATAATATTTGATAACTTTTCATATCAGATGGGTTAATTGATACAGAAATTCTACTTTTAAAGGGAACCTATTAGAATAGAAGTATAAAAGATTTCACTGCAACTTCATCCTTACTTCTACACCTAGCAAGTCATTGGTTGGAAATTGAAGGTAGCAAACTCAAGACCTTCACATTGGTTCTTTGTAATTTGTATGAATGAGGATGAGAGCCCTCTAGTATGCACCTTTCAAAACGCAATGGCATATGCATTTTGAAAGGTGCAAACGCATATGCCAATGCTGTGTTTGTACCCTAACACATTCCTTTAAAGTTTGGTATGGCACATAACAGGAAGATGTAACACAATAATGCAATTAAAAAAAAAGACTTTGCTTTACTGTTGTGATTAGAAAAGGCTTTAGACTGAATTAAAATGTAAAAAGCAAAGGGCAGTCATCCATCATAACAGTTTTTTTATAATATCAGTTACTATGGGTCACAACATTTTACTCATTATCATTGCTTTTTGCTCTGCTTTAATAAATAATTCAGTGTCCCAGACATGGACAGCTCAGTTGTCCTCGACATGTGTGTTAGGGATAGACATAATTTTATATTTCCCTGGAAGCCTTTGAAAGAGGCCAAAAATCTACGACAGCTGAGCTGGCATTTTGCCATAGAAGTACAAATACGTATTCGTCACTTCTAGTATATGTTATTAAAGATATGCCTACAGATCTAGAGACAACAGATGTCCACCAAGTTGAGCTTGCTTGATATATTAGGGGTTAAGCAGTTAGCGCGGCAGTGTTTAATTAAGAGTTTGAGGTTCTGGTGTAGCACTTATAAAAGTTCAAATAGTTCCTGGTGATTAGCTGTGATGTGCATTTTACAGTCTAAATCCTATGTAAGCCATTCTCCGACAATAACAGATGTTGCATGATGTTTATGGGCGTTTGGAAACAGGGGTCTACTGCGGTCAAGATTTTGCCTTGTTTACATTTTGGGTGTAACAGGCCAACATATGGTTTACTTGTGCTGTGTGTTAATAATTTGTGATTTCATTTCAGAACTGAGATGGACATGTTGCACTCTTAGGCTAGTCATACATCATAAAGCTGTATTATCAGAATCAGCAGGGCTGCTGCCAATAGCAAGTAACCAGGTTCTAGCTTTAATTCTCTGATTTGCAATACCAGCATGAAACAATGCTTCTGATTGGTTGCAGTTGGCTACAGTACTTTTTGGCTAAAATGTTTGTAAATCACTTTAGCATTATAAAGCAGGTACTGACTACTGCAAACTGTTCCACCATTAAAGTGTGATAACGTGGCCATCATAATCATAGGTGTGCACATCCGATTGCATTAGAGTGTGCACCACAAGAGATAGGTGTCAGTAGTTTATTTTTATTTTTACAATTTTGTGTGTTTTATTATTTTTTACAATATTATATTTTATTATTTTTTTACAATTATTTTAGAAGCCCTACTGGGGGGCTTTGGCGAAATATCAGGGGTCTAACCAGACCCCTGATGTCTCACTTTTGAAACAGAGAAAGAGACTGCAAACAGAGATTTCCCAGTCCCTTTCTCTGCAGCCAGGCAGCAGGGGGAATCTGCACAGCCCAGGCACACCTGCCACCCTATGTGCGCACGCCTATGAAACATAATACATTAAAATATGATGATTGTAAGAACCATAATAATACAAAGCTTTTAGGCATACGTGGTAGATTGGTAAGAAACATCCACATTGTTACCACTGCCCCTCTTTCTAAATAAAAATAATTTTAAAGTGAAAATTATCTATGTTCAGATTCAGGTAAAAAAATTCCAGGACAAAACTTAAGAGGGTCTTTCTACATTAGGGTCAGGTGTCAATTCTGCTGTACCTGCCTGCTAATCATCTAATAGGGCTTATATGCATGAAATCTTTAATCACTTAGCATGAAATAATACTCTTATCAATAACCTTATTTGCATCCTATTGCTTGATTGTAAGCTCCTGTGAACAGAGCCCTTGCAATATTTGTTTCACTGTGTGTTAAATAATATTACCCCCCTGCATGCTGTAGAATGCTGCAAATGCTGCAAAAAATCCTCACTATAACAAATATAAAAGGATAATAATACAAAAAATAAGCAGATAATAAGCAACACTTCACATGTGTTTGAGTTTAAGCCCCAGTTTGGGACTACAGTGAAAAGATTGGTCCTTTTCCACTGAGATAAGGGAACAACCTTGGGGGCTCAATTACAAACATGTTCATGTCTTAATAGCATCAAAATTATTCCCCGTTGGCTCTTTCATTTTCAACACAAGGAGTTAATTTCACCTTGCTAAGCAAATAAAGATCTCACGTAGAACTGAGCCCTCAAGTTAAACTCATCCGCTTGAAGATCGCTTACAACTGATGCACTTTTGTCGCAACAAGTGCTGGGGTCCCGTTTGACCCTTACACTACCCTATTAATGTCAGCAATGCTTGAATCCTTGAAATTCATTCATTTGCACAAAACAGCAATCATATATGCTCTTATTTATCACGCAAAGCAGATTCACATTTAAAGAGACCAAAACTCTTACCTATCCTGTCAACAGTAGCCAGCCATATGCCGAAAAGCACGCAGAGGACTCTCTTCATTTCCAGTGTTCCCCTCCGCAGAGATTTCCGTATCACCACCAAAAAAAACTCAATCTGACAATTTTATTCCCAGGAAAAAAAGTGATAAAAAAATGAAAAATGGTGCAGAAGAGCCGCAAAAAGATACCGATGTCAGCAGCAGGGCCACCAATGTACAAAAGAGTGTCACCCTTTGCTTTCTGTCACCAGCAGTGACCGCATCCCTTTAGCTAGAAATGCTGAACACAGGTGGGAGAGAACGTTGAAGAATACGTCCAATTTTTACTCCCCAAATGCTTCTGTCTGAGGATGTGCTGAATGAGAATTAAAGAATCCCTTGGAGTTCAGAGGAAACTTTTGTGTGTGTGACTGTGTGTGCACAGGGATGAGGATGCATTATACAACAGTTTCCTTTTCCTATGTGTGTTATTAGACGGAGCTCTCTCTGTATTTCCACCAAGCTGCCAGGAAAAAAAAAAAAACTTTTAAAGTACAGCACTTTTGAAAAGGAGGGATAAGGGGGTGGGGAGGATAGAAGTTCCTGTGTGAATGTATTTATTATTGTTTTAATCTGCTGCTTGCTGCAGACTAGTTTACGAACACCCCAGCCTCTCTGATGTGTGGTTGTTCAGATAAAGGCATAACTGCCATATAGTTTGCTGCTGGGCATGTACTGCTAAGGTTTACCGCAGATCTCTAACCACTGATGATGAGCTGCGAATGGATGTCTACTTGTGCTAGGACCTGTCATCCGCTGCAGTGCTACTCTTTGCCTCATCTGACGCATAGATGTGACGCATGAAGTTTATTGGTCACAGTCATTTTCCAAATAATTGTAAACCCAATAGCTAAAATCTCTTATACGCTTAAATATTATTATACAGGATTTATATATATATTATATATATTTATATAAATATGTAAGGCTTCACCCTGTTCTGCGTGTCATGCACATTTACTGACCGCATTTGGGGTGCCATTAACAGTTAATTGCACCACAAGCACGATGCACATTTTTCATGTGATCCCAGAATGCGCAGATGTGAATGGAGCCTTAAAGTAATTTATTTATTACATGTAATTATTTAGTGCTGTCAATTTACGCAGTGCTTTACATATATATTTTGAAAACAAGAATACCCTTGTGTCGAATGTGGGGGAGTATTATAGGCCCAGCAGACAATAGAGACTCTTAAGCCAAGTAGTATAATATTGTTATGGTACCATTAAAATAATGGTATTTTATTACGTATCAAAAAGAAAAGAAAATTTCAATCTTTAACCCGTCCAGATCCGTGCTATAGCCAAAGTACGGCTCCAGCGCGGATCTGAAATGCCGGGTGGATGTCCATGGACGTCCTGGCCATGTGCGCACTCCTGGCGCGCACTCACAGGCGGCGCGCGCACGCCACATGCTGCGTGGCCGTGCCCGCGGGTCGGGCGGACTCGATGTCCGCCGGAGACCCACGATCCCCTGTCAGACCTGCAGAACGGGGAACCGCCGTTGTAAACACGGCGGTTCTCGGTTCTGTGACAGGGGACATACCAGATCTACTGATCCCTGTCACTGGGATCAGTTAGATCTGTTATGTCCCAGCCAGCCCCGCCCCCCCACAGTTAGAACACACCCAGGGAACATATTCAACCCCTTCACTGCCCCCTGCTTGTTAACCTCTTCACTGCCAGTGACATTTATACAGTAATCAGTGAACATTTACATTTCTGATCGCTGTATAAATGTCATTGGTCCCAAAAAAGTGTAAAAAAAGTCCGACATAACCGCCCCAATATCGCAGTCCCAAAAAAATCGCAGATCGCCGCCATTACTAGTAAAAAAAAATCACTGCCAGTGACATTTATACAGTAATCAGTGGACATTTAAATTTCTGATCGCTGTATAAATGTCATTGGTTCCAAAAAAGTGTAAAAAAAGTCCGACATAACCGCCCCAATATCGCAGTCCCGATAAAAATCGCAGATCGCCGCCATTACTAGTAAAAAAAAAAAAAATAATAAAAACGCCATAAATCAATTCCC
>BLSH010074449.1:822987-853040 GCA_018402905.1 Glandirana rugosa | reverse complement strand
CAGCAGGGGAAATCTATGCCATACGGGGGTGATTAGGGTGTGCCCAGGAAGGGGGTCTGCTGCACAACATGTGAAAGGGATCCACTGCAGGGTTCTGAGCTCAGAGGAAAAGGCCCAGGCTGGAGGACGGGGGGCCCTTCATGGTTTCTTGCACCAGGGCCCTGAAGGTTCTAGTTACGCCTCTGCCCGGGATGTCTACTAGACTCTTGTTTGGACAGATTTAAGTGAGTTATTGCTAAGAATTACAGGCCTACAATATAAAACGCCAAATTTTCATGCAAAATAATCGTACCGCTTTCAGCACCAAAAATCTGAAATAATCATACCGCTAGGGAGGTTAAAAATGTCTACAGGTTACCAGTTTTGAGTTCTAAAAGTATTGCTCTCACTCTAACAAGTGTGGCGATACCTCACATGAATACCGTTTTCATATGCAGGTGCAACTTCCGTACTCGCTTCGCTTCTGCGCGTGAGCTCGACGGGACTCGATCGTATTCAATGACAAAGTACCACTTAATAATGACAGCGGGCAGTTTGGAAGTGGTTTAATAAACAATGAAAAAACATTTTTTTTTATTTTTAAAATGGCTGTTGTTTATGATTCAGCAAATACAGTGAATCAAAAAAGTTTTACGTGTTATTTAAATTCATCAGCTGCTCTTTCTTCCAGAGCTTATAGATCTGTATAAATAGCTGTACATTTTCATTTCCAAAAAAGTCTACATTGCTTTTACATGGTAATTCCACCAGCTTGATATTTTAGTTATAGGTGGAGCCTGGCAGTCTGACTCATCTCTTGAGCTCTTAGATGTCTTGGGTACACCAATCTTGGGATCTGTCTTCCTATGATCTGTTTGCATGTTTACTCCAGACTTAGCCTGTTTAAGCACCTTTTGTTACAGTGTCAATAAATAAATAAATAAATCAACAGGGATATTGGAACCCCTCATAATGCCAGGCACCTGGGTCACTGCTGAACACCATGCTTACTTTCCTGCTGCAGAGAGGTTGTTGTGGATGCACTGGGCAGCTCTCAGTGTGCTGTTCCGGGCAGGCAGGTGGCAGTGGCATATGCACAAAGGGTAAAATTCCCATGGCTGTGCACTGTGGGTATTTAAAGAGGCAGATGGGGTGCAGTAGTGAGCTGCGGACAAGGGTGCAGAGGTGAGCTGTGAATGAGGGAGTTGCAGAGGTGAGCTGTGGATAAGGGGTGCAGATGTGAAAGAAAGGGGGAAGGTCAAAGATGAGCTATGGATGTGTGTAGAGAAAATGGTGTATTGAAAGAGTTTTATTGAATACAAATTAATGTGCTGAATTGTGTATGTGTCTGTGAAACTCTTGCTCGTGGCACAGCAAATAAAGCATATTTTGTGGGTACAATGACTGTGGCATAGTAGAAAGGCTCAAATGTTTAGCCCCAGCCATTGGTAATGCAATTTTATTACACCCACAATTTGCCATGCTGCGTCAACGGCCTCCTCTGGATGTCCAGGGGTAACCCAAGTCTTTCAAAAGAGCTGATCATATCCCCCACCCTTTCCCAGGAAAAAAAACGTTTTCTATGCCCCTGGATGACATGACTGAAGTCTGATGATAAAAAAAGAAATCTGCATAAAAGGAATCACATGTAGTGCCTGCCTTAGGCTGTATACATTTTGTTTTTGGCTCTGCACCAAGCTGAGTAGCAATTTATTTTCTAGGTCTGGTTGGGTACCCCTAAATCTGGTGGTTAATTGCTCCTGCCTGCCTCTGGAAGAAGCTTCCAAACATAGAGTAGAAGAGTTAGCCACTGGGTTATGAATATTTATCTGGCCCCAGTCAATCCCTGAGGGGGGCAGAAGGTGTGGCTGGGCAGGAGATAAATGTTTAGGAGGGTCTGTTCAGTGCTCTTTTTCCTGAGGCCTATCCCCCTGGGTGGTAGCCTGTGTGTTATAAAGGAGCTGTTAGGCCTTAGCATGTGTTTGGCTGAGGGCTTTGGAGGAAATTGGACCTAAATAAACTCACTGGAAGACACTGCCTGTGAATCTCAGCTGAAAAAGCGAACTGAACAGTGTCACATGGAATCTGATTGGTAGCCGTCTCTAGACATTGGTCGTAGGACCTTGCCTATGTGACTATAGAGTCACACATGTAAGTATATACACAATGGTAAATTACAACCCACTCCCTCTCTCTTCTTCCATGCCCACTAATCAGCTAAGCACATTGGAGGTGGAATATAACATGTAGATTGATGGAGGCTTCACTTCCCTCTTATTCTAAGATACAGGCTTAGTTATTGCCAAAAAAATAAAGATTTGATTTCAAATATATATTTGTATGACAATTTAAAACAGTTTATTGATATTATTTATTTATCTTTACTCAGTATTCAAAAGGCTGTTTTTTTTGTTGAACATGTGTCCAGCAGCAGAGGACTAGAAGCTCCTCCTGGCACTGTTCCCCTACAAATAAGCTGGGAAAGAGCTGGGTCTTGTGACAACTGTATATCGATTAGGAAAAAACTTCAATTTTTTTTTAAAATTAAAATAATTACAGTGCCATCATCCATATAGAAATATGAACGGACAATGTATCACTTTAAGGCTGCTGCTGGAGAACTTTGCTTGAGAATTTGTCCTCCTATTCCTGAGTTTGTTTTGGAGTATCCTTCTCCCTTATCCCTCTACCTGCTTGCGTTCAAGTTCTGCAATAAATTGAAAAAAAAGAAGACCTTAATAAAAGCTTATTGATTAAAAAAAAAAAAAAAACATTCCTAGACTGAGCCTGACATTTGTTAGTGTGCTTCGGACCTGGTACCTGAGCTGGCAGCCTCTGAAGACATAAGAGAAACCTGGGTAATTTCTAGCGGGGTTCGAGATGAGCACTAAACACAGGCTAGACTAAAGATGATCCGCTCCTTCAACAGACATAACATAACCAAATGCATGAACACTTGAATGTTCACCGAGATCCAAATGTTGTATGGCTCTGCATTCTGGGACTTCTGTAATCTTTCATGATTTTTAGGGACAGGGGTGCTGGGGAATGAGAATGTTGACTTAAACATGGGTCCTTTTTAAATTTGTATCACCGTCCACCTTGTCAATGATTATGCTGCTGCTTTTCCAACATTAGACTCATCCACAACAGTTGTATTGGGACTGTGCTGGGCAGCCTTGCCAGACAATGCCTTGTTCCTTACACCCCTACATTGTGGTGGTGTGCTCTGAAAATGAAGTACTGCATGCAATCTACTGTCACTTGTGACAATTTCAATAAAGTTCTAACAAAAGAAAATTAAAAAAGTAAACAGTGTGATGTGCTGTGTTTGGCGCATCAACACTATTTCCTCACAGTACACACCAGCAGTAATGCATTCAGCGTAACCTGCTGGTATGAACAATCTAGATGGAACTCAGTAATTGTTCAGTTTTAGCCTGCTTCAGAAATACGTTATGTACTTTTCTGGAGTAAATAATTTGTCACTCTTCGCCTCAGACACAGTACTCACTACAGGATCAATCCTGGCGGCTCTCTCTGCTCATGTGACCTTTAACCACCAGTCAGGTAAGAACCCCACCCTCCTCACACTTATCTCACACTTTTTACAAATTTTTTAACTATGTCTACCCTTAAGCAAGCCATACAAATTCAAATTTTTTTTAAAGGCACGTATACACAGTACAATTATTGGTCAACAGCCAATTTCCAAAGTTGTCTGTGAAGACTAGAAAACATTTGTCTGCCAACAAAGCATTGGCCAATTTTGGGCTCGTGTGTACAGAAGTTGGCCAAACAAAAGTTGGAAGTACAAACACGCATGCATGCTCGAAATCCAGAAAGTGTTCGGTCATGTAAACCTGTGTCTGTAATTCACAATTCAGATCCACCTGAACTTCCTCTTTATACGCTCCTACTACGTTCGCCTTGGTTGGACAATTACTTGACTACCGTCAGTACGCTAGACAAAACCATGGACAGCCTATTTGGACAAAAGTTGAACGTGCGTTCGTACAATAATCAGCGCGTGTGTACGAGGCTGAAACATTTGCATGAAAATTTTGAAAATTTGTTCAGAGAATTCGATCTTGCCATTATCGATTCAACTAACTACATTTGAAAGCCCTTAAAATTTTGTCTAGACCTGCTACTTAAATGGAATTCTAGAGGTAATAAATAAGTTTCCTTTGTGCCCAGAACATGCATATTACTGTATGTACGATTTTTCCTGAACAAAAATCCCATTTACAATGAGAATTTCATACTGTATATTCAAGAAAAAGTTTCCATCTTGCTCCCTAGAATTTTCTCATCTTTGTGGCCATAAATATTTGTCGATTTGACTAACTCTAAGAAAAATCAAACGAACATTCAGAAAACAACATTTTATCTATCTTCTACTGGTGTATGGCCAGCTTTAGTCATGCAGTCCCCTCTCTATTGTTTTTGTTCGGATCTTACATTCTGTATGGATGGTGACCACTACAAGCACATTTGCAAATACATGAAAAATAGTTTATTAGGGTAGTCACAATAGTTGCCTAATCTGGTTGTTTTTTTGCAGCATCTATCAACAGCCCTATGTGTCTATGAAGAGCCCCTGACGCCACCCTATCCCTGAATTCTAGCCCATGTGTTTGCTATTTGAAATTCTTTATATTAACAAACCCTAAGCTACACTTCATAATATTAAAGAGAAACTAATAAAACTAAACATTAACTGACAGATATATATACAGCAAATAGGAACCATTTGGCCCTCCCAGTTTGCTGCTGCTGCTTCCTAAAGAAAAAATACACATTTGTCACAAGTATATTTTTCTATAAAAACGGACCCAAATGATTTTTTTTATATATATAAATATATGCATGTCTATCACCGTAGAGCAAGATCAACCTCAGAGATAAATGAGTAATGCTGTACACTGTGCCTTAAATTTTGAGCTTATAGAATGTTACTGAAACAGAAATCATTTAGTGCTGTACTGCTCGTCTATCCTATTAGGATTTAGGTGTTTGTAAGTATAGTTAAATGTATACCTCAAATCTATGCATTGCGATAATGTGTGTTTTTTTAAAAAAAGGATCAGAGGACTGCTTTTGCGCTTGTTGTGCACTGACACATGACTCAGCACTCACCACCACTGTACCAATTTGTACTTCTTTGCTCGCTGCCACTGTAATGACACAACCTTGCATATTCGGCCCATTCAATATTCAGCACACCAGAATCTTTTTTTTGGTAACCTGGCTATTTGACTTTTATGAAAACAATCATAGGTTCTGTGCTAGATTATTCAGCAGGCTTGAAAATATAAAGTATAAATCCAGATTTTTTTTTCTTTTGGAACTTTGGATAGGGTGAGGAAGGGTTAGAGCCTACGTCTCTGTTTTTATTGCTGTCCCAGTGGGTGAATTTCCCCTTGCTTTCTGCCTCATGGAAACAGAATTACCGGGACTGTGTTCCTGTGCAATTCAGGTGTGAACCAGCCCCTAGTTCCTCAAACACTTACTAATTTACTCATAATACTTACCTAACCAAATTAAAAACATACCTTAAAAATGACAAAATAAACCCACTAATCAACAACCCTAACTATAACCTAACATAATCCCATTAAACAAGCCCTATTGCAAATCTAAGGCCTCATGCACACGGGCACACTTGACGCATTTCCCAGCCCAGTAGCCACAGCTGCTGTGTACAATTGTCCATAAAAATCAATTGCAGGATGTGGACGTATGTGTCATCCCTTAATTAATTTATATGGGCTAACCACGTCAAGCTATGTTAAAGTTAAATATAGTGATGCCAAGCTGTGAGCATAAATAACCACTGGTCGGTTTTTCCTCCATTCGAAAACTCTCCTAATTTTCTACCTATTGAGAACATTGTTACTTAAAGTGGATGTAAACCCGATTCATGAAACTTGAGCTGGGCACATACAGTCAGGTCCATAAATATTGGGACATCGCCACAATTCTAATCTTTTTGGCTCTATACACCACCACAATGGGTTTGAAATGAAACAAACAAGATGTGCTTTAACTGCAGACTTTCAGTTTTAATTTCAGGGTATTTACATCCAAATCAGGTGAACGGTGCAGGAATTACAACAGTTTGTATATGTGCCCCCCACTTTTTAAGGGACCAAAAGTAATGGGACAGATTAACAATCATAAATCAAACTTTCACTTTTTAATACTTGGTTGCAAATCCTTTGCAGTCAATTACAGCCTGAAGTCTGGAACGCATAGACATCACCAGATGCTGGGTTTCATCACTGGTGATGCTGTGCCAGGCCTCTACTGCAACTGTCTTCAGTTCATGCTTGTTCTTGGGGCATTTTCCCTTCAGTTTTGTCTTCAGCAAGTGAAATGCATACTCAATCGGATTCAGGCCAGGTGATTGACTTGGCCATTGCATAACATTCCACTTCTTTCCCTTAAAAAACTCTTTGGTTGCTTTCGCAGTATGCTTCGGGTCATTGTCCATCTGTACTGTGATGCGCCGGCCAATGAGTTCTGAAGCATTTGGCTGAATATGAGCAGATAATATTGCCCAAAACACTTCAGAATTCATCCTGCTTCTTTTGTCAGCAGTCATATCATCAATAAATACAAGAGAAACAGTTCTATTGGCAGCCATACATGCCCACGCCATGACACTACCAACACCATGCTTCACTGATGAGGTGGTATGCTTTAGATCATGAGCCGTTTGTTTCCTTCTCCATGCTCTTCTCTTCCCATCACTCTGGTACAAGTTGATCTTGGTCTCATCTGTGCATAGGATGTTGTTCCAGAACTGTGAAGGCTTTTTTAGATGTTGTTTGGCAAACTCTAATCTGGCCTTTCTGTTTTTGAGGCTCACCAATGGTTTACATCTTGTGGTAAATCCTCTGTATTCACTCTGGTGAAGTCTTCTCTTGATTGTTGACTTTGACACATACACCTACCTCCTGGAGAGTGTTCTTGATCTGGCCAACCGTTGTGAAGGGTGTTTTATTCACCAGGGAAAGAATTCTTCGGTCATCCACCACAGTTGTTTTCCGTGGTCTTCCAGGTGTTTGGGTGTTGCTGAACTCACCGGTGCGTTCTTTCTTTTTAAGGATGTTCCAAGCAGTTGATTTGGCCACACCTAATGTTTTTGCTATCTCTCTGATGGGTTTGTTTTGTTTTTTCAGCCTAATAATGGCTTGCTTCACTGATAGTGACAGCTCTTTGGATCTCATATTGAGAGTTGACAGCAACAGATTCCAAATGCAAATAGCACACTTGAAATGAACTCTGTACCTTTTATCTGCTCCTTGTAAATGGGATAATGAGGGAATAACACACACTGAGCCATGGAACAGCTGAGCAGCCAATTTTCCCATTACTTTTGGTCCCTTAAAATGTGGGAGGCACATATACAAACTGTTGTAATCCCTACACCGTTCACCTGATTTGGATGTAAATACCCTCATAGTAAAGCTGAAAGTCTGCAGTTAAAGGACATCTTGTTTGTTTAATTTCAAATCCATTGTGGTGGTGTATAGAGCCAAAAAGATTGGAATTGTGTCGATGTCCCAATATTTATGGACCTGACTGTATATCTTCAGTGTTTTTTTATCTTTATTCAAAGCCATAAGTCAGTGGCTTTCTCCTGCTCCGTTCATCTGTTATCAGCATGATAACTTCTGACAAGCTGAAATTTGTGTCAGGGAGGGTGCTATAAATAGATTAGCAGAGAGCTGGTCTATTCACAGTACAGCTCTTCAAGTCTTTGCCTATGTGGAGGGGTGTGGGCCTTTCCTCCAATCAGCTGTCTCCCAGGGTAATCCAAGACTACACTGCTACTGCTGAATGAGGAAGTGAAAATTCTAACAAGATGTGCACTTTCCAAACAGTATATAAAGCTGAGGACAGCAGATATAAAACTTATGTAGGGAGATGTGTTTAATCTCTGTGTATCATCTGAGGCTGTTCACTTTACTGGGTATATGTGAGGGTTTACATCCACTTTAGGCTAGCAATACATGAGTGTTTTTTCATTCAACCAGCGGGTTGAACGAAAGCAAAGGGCTTAGTTCCCCCATCCATCCACTCAATGATAGGGGAATCCCTCCTGCTATGCTATAGTATTCTGACAGCGGGGAGACTTCCCTGCTGTCAGAATACACCAATCAACACTGTGCGGCTATAGCCAGTGGTACCGATGAAGAGAAAATGTTTCAGTAGGCTGGTTGTGCACAAGACCATTTCCAGATTGCCTTGTGTAAAACCAACCTGCCCATACATGGATCAAAATTCAGCCAGTCTTTGCTAAACCGGCTGAATTTTGATCCATGTATGGCCAGCTTTAGACAGGAAGTAAGATAAAATCTCCCCAGCAGGAACATAGAGCAATAAAGACTCAAAAGAAGTTCTAATTCTTCCATACTGTTCTAGAAACTAAAATGATTTGGCCAGAGTTCCACTCTAATTGAACAGTACTGCAGATTTTAGTTGCTTGTGGTAATGGAATTTCAAATCTTTTTCTGTATAGTCTGAACTACTATCTTTTTTATGGTCTGTCAGCAGATAATCTATTTATACAAATATGATGAAAGGGGTAAATCACACTAAGCTAAAGAGAAAAAAAAGCTTTAGTCTTCAAATTTGCTTCCTGTTTAACCATTTTCCATTGAACAGGAAGTGATGTCACCCGCAGTGATACTGCATATGGCAGACACAGGAAAACAAGGATTATTTTTCCTCTTGTCCTGAGTTCCTGCAGCTTGACATTTGCAGGCGTTGTTGTAAACTAATATATGCTCTCAATGTGCCTTTACATTGAAACATTCAAGTGACTTTCCTTCCCTTGGGGAATGATACTACAGTGCGTTGCAGGGTGAATGGGTGTTTAACGCTGTCAACTGGACAAATAACATGTGCGGTGACATCACGGGCAAGACAGTCATGTGACAAAGTGGCCTCCGTAACAGGAAACCGTCGCAGGGCTGGTCCCTCTTTTCAAAGAGACAGACAAAAACAAAATGTTTTACAGAATTGAGGGTACAGAACATAGACATGTCACATTGTATCTCCCTCCAGCAGCTACACCATAAAACAAAGGGTCAGTGACTCATTCTGCTTGCCAGACAAATAGTGAAAGGACTTCATTTTCCTTGTGTTCTGTGAGGTACAAGAAATAACAACACTGAAATTGTTGTGGGCTTAGACTAGCATAAACTGTGCAGTAATAAAAATGACAACTACAAATTGTTTGAGAAAAAAAAAAATTACATGGAGAAAATAACCATTTATAAAGAATTTTCTGAGGGCACAAATGAGTTGTTCTACCTAAGCGTCTATCTAAGCTTGACCAGACTATAGCAACGGAGCACTGTTTAACAAATCTTATTTATTACAATGCAATAAATACTTATTTGTGCATTGTAGTTTTTAAAGGAGTTTCTTTAAACCCAGCTCCTCAGTTTACTTCCCGGCCAAATTCTGCAAAACAGTCGATGCATCTGGGTATGAATGAGCATATGACTTTCTCCCATAATACATCATCATGTGTAGTTGCCAGGCCAAAACATTGTCACATAAGGAGGACCTTTTGAAAGTCCCACTATGGAGCTAAGAGCTTACAAAGTGGAAGTGTGTGGGGGGTCTGTGGGGAAGGTTTGTTTGAGTGGGTTGGGAGGTAGGCTTAAAAAGCAGACCTTCAACATTTCTAGAATGAGCTCTCTCTCACTGGCGTTCTCCCCTCACCCTCTTACATTTTGTAAACTGTAAAATACTTTTATTTTTCAACTATGCTTCCATAATCCACACCTAGCCAAGGATGATGTATATAACCTAAAGTGTCAAAACCGCCCAACCTGACAGTAATTAGCGCTAAGTAGCACTGAGTAACAGTATATATAATAAATAAAATTTATATATAACAATGCAGCAGCCTTTTAAATGTAAAAAACATGAAGAGTAATACACGTTCCCACAGTCCTTACATAGCGTGCATAAACAGCGCTAGCATCTTTAAAGTGTCCCAAATATAAATATAAAGTCCACAGTGTTTCCACAGGAAAGGGTTCAATGACAACTCAATCGTGCAGCCTGTCACCAAGGTAAGAGAACACCACCTCCAAGTGAGCCGCTCCCCATGCAGTGCCCACTTACCAAACACTAATGGTAAAGTCGCCTGCACAGAATACACTTGATATCGTAGGAGCCTGGTAATGGTAGTTCAACACCGGCGTGTATACCCGCAAACGAAAAGAAAGCTCCAAATAGTGTGTTACCGTCATAAAACTTTATTAGTCCCCCCGCTAAACACTGCACTTACAAGATACAAGTAAATAAAACGCAGATAGAAGAAATATAAATCCAACACATCACCGCTCCTGCCGTGCAGCCACCGTTCGGTCTCTCACACCGACTTCCTTGTGTAGCAGACACAGTTGGAACGCACGTATCACTTCCGTCTAGCCGTAAGGTCACGCCCTGGTGGGTATGTCTATCAGGGTTATGGACCACGACCTATACCCCTGACAAATAGATATGAGGACGCGCTGACGTCACCACTGTTTTGATTTTCATCCCGGGAAGCGGGAGCCGGCCGGCATACACGCGATTTTGTTTTTATAAGTGTGAGTACATTTATCATTTTTAATAAATATACCCTGCGGTACTTCACCATGAGTCCTCCTTTCTCTCATATGGTGCACGTTACACGAGTGTGAACTGGGAGCGTGTCTGACTTTTGAGAGGGATTCCTAGCCCCCTGTGGTCAAATCATCGGAGAGTGTACTGTGATGAAAAGGATACTCATCTAAGGTGAAGATACAGGTGGTTCCACATCCCAGGTCGGGGATTCGCATACAACTGAACACTTAGTGTTCTGGTAAGCCCCCCTACATATATTGGTGGTGGACTTTCCTTTATTCACCAGTGTTTCCGTGGTGGCACTACAATCAGTTTGTCAACACAGATATTTAGTGGTGCAAGGAATACCACATTATTTGGTCTTCATTTGTTGTTTTTATGTAACTATTGGTTATTTTAGCGTAGCTTTTGTTTTCCCATTTGACCATATACGCTTAGTATTTTGCTGCAGCTTGCTTTGGACTTTTAGCGCAGTTTATTGTATGATAAATAGATATGAACCTCTGGAATATGAGACAGATTCCCCAGTATATACACCCCCACCTTTTTTAGGGAGAGGAAGGGGATGGAGGGGGAGGGGGAGAGGCTATTATGGGAAGGGGGGGAGACCTGCGGGACACTTCTATCGACCACTGCCCACCCATCATCAGAATTGGAATCCCCATTATTGGAACAAAGAAGCTGCGGACCTGAGCGAACCACCTGTAACTTACCACAACCCAAAAGGGGAAAAAGAAGAGGATGTAAGGCAGGTAGGAGGACCCAAGAAAAGAAGGCGAGACATGGAATAAATAGTCAAGACGGGATATTAATATCAGTGGGATGGAACTCACCCCTGAAGAAATCTCAGTTTTAAATCTAGGTCTAAAATGTGGGTTAAGAAGACCCATCAATAAATTCAGTGTTTACATTGACATACATAAATATATGAGGAAATTAACCACTTCAGCCCCGGAAGGTTTTGCAGCTTTAGGACCAGAGCACTTTTTGCGATTCGGCACTGCGTCGCTTTAACGGACAATTGCGCGGTCGTGCGACGTTGTACCCAAACAAAATTTGCGTCCTTTTTTTCCCACAAATAGAGCTTTCTTTTGGTGGTATTTGATCGCCTCTGCGTCATTTCTGATCGCCGCTATAAACAAAAGAAGAGCGACCATTTTGCAAAAAAACCCAAATTTCTTACTTTTTGCTAAAATTCAAATCCAAAAAAAAAATATAAAAAAACATTTTTTTCACCGTTTTTTCCGATTTATATTCTTCCTCATATTTGCGATAAAAAAAATCGCAATCGGCGTTTATTGATTGGTTTGCGCAAAAGTGGCCGCGTTTACGGATGATGAGAATTCATTTCTGGGGTTTTTATTTTTTTTTTTACTAGTAATGGCGGCGATCTGTGATTTTTAGCGGTACTGCGATATTGCAGCGGACATGTCGGACATTTCTGACACTTTTTTGGGACCAATGACATTTATTCAGCGATCAGAAATTGAAATGTCCACTGATTACTGTATACATGTCATTGGCAGTGAAGGGGTTAACCTGGGGGGGAGAGCTAGGGGTTAACTGTGTTCCCTGGGTGTGTTCTTACTGTGGGGGGGTTGGGCTAACATGGGCATGAGAGATCTAACTGATCCCAGTGACAGGGATCAGTAGATCACCCATGCCCCACTGACAGGGCGGGAAACTGCCGTGTTTACATCGGCGGTTCCCCTTCTTTTCCCTGTAGCCGCTCATCGCGGCTCGCCGGCGGACATCGGGTCCGCCCGAGCCGCGGGCACACTCCTCAGGAGTGCGGCGGGTGCGCGCGCGCGCCCCCTGGTGGCCAAAATGCGAATCGCCGTTTATTTACGGCGATTCGCGCCCAGCTCCCCGACTGCCGCCGTGAAAAGACGGCGCGCGGTCGGGAAGCAGTTAAACATAAAAAAATATTTTTTGACTAAGACCCCTGTCACACAAACAGAAATTATGGGAATAAGTAATAGGGTAGGTAGCGGACTAAGAAATAAATCTGTTTTTAACCCACAAAAAAGTAATAACCAGCACCTAGAGGTATTTAAGACAGCCGTGTTAAGAGACTTGGAACAACTGGTACCAAATACAGCGAGGAATTAGAAGTTTGGAAGCTAATAAAGAGGTTATTATCAGACCCGCCGATAAGGGTGGTGGGGTGGTAGTTATGTCTAAACAGTTTTATATTGAACAACTTTCTAACATGTTGAAGGACACTGAGACATATACAAAAATGAAAGGAGACCCCACTAATCAATATACTAACGAATTAATGCGATTTGTTGATGCAAGTTATAAAGCACATGTACTAACAAAAAAATAAAGAAAGTATTTGGTGTCTAGTGTAAGTAGGATTCCTACTATTTACACTTTACCAAAGATCCACAAGGATCAAAAGAACCCTCCGGCCAGACCCATTGTTAATAGCATTGGGTCTGTAACCATTAGGGTGGGACAGTACTTAGATCGATTCCTGCAGGGGAGTGTTATTAAAACCAAAGCTGTTTTGAAAGACACGAAAAATATGCTGCAGATCCTTCAACAGATAGAGCTGACAGACAGTGGGGACACCTTCCTGGTAACAGCGGATGTGTCCTCACTGTACACAATTATTCAACATGATGACGCTCTTTTGGCGCTAAATTGGGCGCTAAGTCAGCGTGATGATATCCCCTTTTTACAGAAGATTTTTTTAAGGAATGTGCTTGATTTTTGTTTAACGCATAATTATTTTTGGTTCCAGGACCAGTTCTTCTCACAAAGGAGAGGCATGGCTATGGGCACGAAGTTTGCACCTAGCCTTGCCAATCTTTTCATGGCAGAGTGGGAAGATAAGGTGGTCTTTGGGAAACCAAGACAAGAGTTACTGGTTTATAAAAGGTTTATAGACGACCTCTTCTTTATATGGTCAGGTACTGAGGAGACATTGGTGGCTTTCTTAACGGAATTAAATACAAACACAAATAACATTGTCTTATCCTCCGATTATAGCTGTGAAAAGGTGAATTTTCTTGATTTAAACATATTCAGGAATGGTAATAAAATTGAAACATCCATGTTTTTAAGACTACGGACAGGAATAGCTATCTGCCTATACATAGCGGACATCATCCGGTCTGGCTACGAAACATACCTAAAGGCCAGATAATGAGGGTTAAAAGAAACTGTAGTAGGGATGCGGATTTTTTAGAACAGTCCCAGATCATCAAGCAGAGATTTGTTAAGAAAGGCTACAGATCGGAGGATATGAATACAGTGATGGATGAAACCCTACCACTTCCTAGGCAACAATGCTTAAAGGAGAAAGAGGATATTATTGACAATCAAGATCTCCATCAGTGGGGTTTTATTAGCGAATTTCACTCTCAGTACAAGGAGGTTGAACTCATTTTTAAAAACCATTGGCACATTTTGAGTATGGATAGGGTACTGGGTAAGGTTTTACCCCCAGTCCCTAAGTTCATATACAGAAAAGTGCCTAATATAGGGGATAGGATAGTAAAGAAAATATTGGATCCTCCATCCATCCCTCCCACTTTTTGGGATCAAAAGGGCTTCTTTGCATGTAGGAAGTGTCGGGCTTGCAGGGAAGTTAGTTCACCATTAAGGCGGTTTGAACAGTTTACTGTATATCCCCAGCTAATAATAAAATCTTTGAAATTAAGGATTTTATCACGTGTAACACCAATTATGTGGTGTATGGCCTAATTTGTCCCTGTAACCTCATGTACATAGGAAGAACTAAAAGACAGTTGAAGGTTAGGATCTCGGAACATATTCAGAATATTAAGCAAGGCTTCCGGGAGCATAGTGTGTCACTACACTTCAGGGACCATTATAACCAAGATCCTTCAGGTCTCAAGTTCTGGGGTATAGAAAAACTGACTCTGCCATGGCGAGGTGCTAATTTAATAAGGGAGGTTTCCAAACTCGAAACAAAATGGATTTATTTAACTGACTGCCTTGAACCGAAGGGGTTAAATGTTGAACTAAACATTAACTGCTTTATTAGCGATACATAATTCATACATATTTTAAATACACTAGATTCAATGTGTGTATAGAGTAACATTATTATAGGAACCCGATCTCAGTATTGGCTTGGCTGTTGATTCCCTGTCGGCTTGTTAGGGACCCCGACCGTTTTGAGAGATTGGGGCCCTGATAGACGGCAGGGAGTTACGTACTGAGTCATTTAGGCAAAGGTAATCTTAGTTATTATATCTAGGTCCCATGGTATGTGGTCATGGGATGCTTTATTTTGTTTTAGTCTTTCCTTTTCTCTATTCCTTTTATATAGTTTGTTTATATATGGAGTTCTTAAATAGTAACTAATGAGATCTATATAGTGGTAGACACCATGACTCTGTATTAGAAAGGATATAATTTTTAGATGCACCCATGGCTTTTTATTTAAAACAGAATTGGTCTTGATGCTCTTTTCATATGAAATTTTATCTTTAATTTTAATGTATTAATTGATCTATGTTGATTCATCTATTGTATGCTTAGATTTAGTCATTTTATACAATTATTGTATGGAAAGAGGAGCTCCCAAACTGTTTTATATTTATTTTTATATTTATTTATGTGGCTGTTTATGCCGTTTCCATGTAGTAATATATGGACAGTGCTCGAATGCTGCTGCCGATCAGGGTCAGCAATGTGTTGATCGGATTGCAGGTCTGATTATACAGGGGATACTTTTTCCCTGTGTAGCTGGACGTGAAAGCAGCCTGTAAGCTTTGGGAAGCTCCGGGATTGGTGAGTAGCTTCACCACTCCCATTCCATCCAAGAATAAAACTCTGTAGCCGGGCCGTATGGTCACGCCCTCCGTAGATGTCGTAATGACGAAACATGTCAGGGCATAACCTTACGGCTAGACGGAAGTGATACGTGTGTTCCAACTGTGTCTGCTACACAAGGAAGTTGGTGTGAGAGACCGAACGGTGGCTGCACGGCAGGAGCGGTGATGTGTTGGATTTATATTTCTTCTATCTGCGTTTTATTTACTTGTATCTTGTAAGTGCAGTGTTCAGCAGGGGGACTAATAAGTTTTATGACGGTAACACACTATGTGGAGCTTTCTTTTCCTTTCCGGGTATACACGCTGGTGTTGAACTACCATTACCGGGCTCCTATGATATCGAGTGTATTCTGTGCAGGCGACTTTACCATTAGTGTTCGGTAAATGGGCACTGCATGGGGAGCGGCTCACTTGGAGGTGGTGTTCTCTTACCTTGGTGACAGGCTGCACGACTGAGTTGTCATTGAACCCTTTCCTGTGGAAACACTGTGGACTTTATATTTATATTTGGGACACTTTAATGATGCTAGCGCTGTTTATGCATGCTATGGAAGGACTTTGGGAACGTGTATTACTCTTCAAGGATGATGTATAGGGGCATCATTGACTCTTGGGATGTCTAAGGTTTTCATGCCAGGAGGCTGTGATCTAGATTCTGTTAATGCTGGTAGTAACCTGGCAGAGCCCCGCAACATGTCCATGCATGCACAGAGGATCTGGTGCATATGCAGAAATGCTGGCGCTGTGGGCTCTGCCCAGTTTTTGGGACCTAGCAAAGACAAGGGGTATGTCTCAGCATATGCCCGATCTCCATCCAAGAAGGTAACATTGGAAGCAATGCAGGGCAAGAGGAACTTCACCCGCAAGGAGACAATGCTGGACTCAGTCAACTAGTAAGTATGTTTTTTTTCCTTTCATATAGGGACAATGTATAGACACATTAAATTCATTTTTGATATCTAAGGTGGAGTTTCTACACCACAGGCTCTTTACCCTACATCGGAATGGTGACAAAGTATCTTTAACCACCCCCTGCTGCTGTATTGTAAAAAATAGCAGGTACATGGCTGTCTATATCTGGAGTGCTGTCTATAAACAGTACTTTAGAAATAGCCCTCAGGCAGCCAGTGAATCACTAATAGCTGTGTTCACAGACACAGTGTACAGAACAGCTCCAAGCACCTCTGTACCATGTGATCACTATGATGATCAATCACAATGATCACAAAATGTAAACAGTACAACTGGAAGAACCCACTTCTTTCTCTTACCTTGGAGGAAGGGGGAGGATGAGGAACTGATGAATGAAAGATCATCTATAAGCTCCAGAGCAAGAAAAGTAGCAGATTCAAGGTAGGAGGGACTGTGGAATTGTTTTTTTTTAACCCTTTCATCTCCTCCTGTTACCCTGTACTTCTGATCTCCAACTTGTCACTGTATAACTTGTACAATAACCTCTTATCTCCCATATCCTGAACAAAAATTTGGACTGAAATCGGACCTGAAACAGTGAACCAGGATGCACCGGACCCCTGCTGGGAGCCGCATGCGAAGATAATGTGAACCCAGCCTTACTCTTTCATTTTCATTCTCCCACTGTATGTGATCAGTACATCAACCCCTTCTTATTCTCATCCCTCTGTGTATATCCTATGATGCTGCAGTATCTAGTGCACCATTACCAAGTTGCATGTTTTAACCACTTCAGTACCAGCATATTTCTTAATTTCCAAAAAGGGACAAAAAATTAGATCACATTGGGGTGTCTACTTTCCAAAAAGGGATCTGGGGTGTTCATTCGGTATTTTGCTTATTTATTTTTTTGCTATTTTTTTTATCAGAAAGAAAGTACTTAAATGTTTAAGCTCATGCATACTTCTGTGTCCAGCATCTAACAGTTTTTTTAGGAGGATGAACAATGCAATGAGGGATCAAGAAAAAGTGTCAGGACGATGTTTGCAAAATTAAGCTCCCTGGCATTTTGGGACCCCTGAGGTGTTATGGAAGAAAGTGAATGACTGGACAGACATAAAGTGTAAAGCCTGGTACACACTATGGAGTTGATTTACTAAAGATGGAGAGTGCAAAATCTGGTGCAGCTGTGCATGGAATCCAATCAGCATCTCACTTCAGCTTGTTCAATTAAGCTCTGGCAAAGAAACCTGGAAGCTGATTGATTTCTGTGTAGAACTGCACCAGATTTTGCACTCTCCAGCTTTAATAAATCAACCCCTATGAGTTTTTTCCATTCAAATCAGCGGGTTGAACAAAAAAAAAACAGTCAGCTCCAGTCAGAGCCGCTGTACTAATGACCCAACATTAGTACAGCGATCTCCCCCACTGAGCTGTTGTGTTCTGACAGGGGGATGGCCCCCCGACAGAACACTCTGATCAGTGCTCTTAGCCATTGGCTGAGAGTGCTGATTGGGATCTGGTTGGAAGCTGGTTTTCCAGCATGCATGTCCACCAGAAGCTGGCCAAACCGCCGGCTTCTGTCAGACCGGCTGCCATACACATAGGCTGAATGCTGGCCGGTTTTTATTGAACCGGACGATGTTGGCCAGCATTCGGCTCATGTGTACGGGGCTTAACTAAGATAACTTCACAGTTCAAGCACATTGCTAATTACATTGTCTAAAATATAGCAGACCAATAGAAGGCACAGTAACCCATCTGCTTGTGTGCTATAACACTAAAGAAATGCAAATCTGGACACATAATGACAACTCAAAATGTGTACTCAATATAAACCTGGCAGGGATTCTAACCATTCCCCTTATGCAAAACTAAAAAAAAAGTTTTGGTTAGATATACACATTACATTTTTCTATTGTGAAAGCATGGGGTCTAAACCATAAGAATATAAGACTAACGGCTTCTCCCATACTGATCTTGGTGCATGAGCCCAGGATTGCTGTTCTTCACTATGGCCTTCATGAATGCTACTGCCAGACTCATCCACCTTACAAACCGCTCAGTGTCTGTTACCCCTCTCTGACAATCCCTCCACTGGCTGACACTCGCCCAAAGAATTAAATTAAAAATACTAACAATAAGTTACAAAGCCATCCACAACTCTGCCCCTAGCTACATCACTAACCTAGTCTCAAAATACCAACCTAATTGTCCTCTTTGTTCCTCTGAAGACCCCCTGCTCTCTAGCTCCCTCATCACCTCCTCTCATATTCACCTCCAGGACTTCTCCCGAGCCTCTCCCATCCTCTGGAATTCCCTACCCCAATCTGTCAGACTGTCTCCAAATCTATCCACCTTTTGGCAATCCCTGAAATCTTTTCTCTTCAGAGAAGCCTATCCTACCCCCACCTAACAACTACACTTTTATTTTCTTCATCAGCTCATCCCCCACGTTTTTTTCCCTTTCACGTCACTTGACCCTCCCTCCTAGATTGTAAGCTCTAACGAGCAGGGCTCTCTGATTCCTCCTGTATTGAATTGTATTGTAATTGTACTGTCTGCCCTAATGTTGTAAAGCTCTGTGCAAACTGTCGGTGCTATATAAATCATGTATAATAATAATAATGGCCTTGCTCCCAGGCAAAGGCTTTAAAGCACATCAGAGGTATCTGATATCTGGTGTCTGTTTTTCTAGTCTGACTTTGATGAAGAGGTTGTTGGAAGTATGGGAGATGTTCTGCCACCCCAATCAGCAAATTGACAAGCCAGCCACCCGATAGGCAGATCTAGTTTCTCCAGTGGTTGAGACATCTAGTTCACTCATTGTCATCGAACTCAGTGAGACCTGTCTTAGTGAGCTCTTGGAAAGCATGTGTAGCACCCACTACCATTGGTAGGTGCTTAGAGGCAGGTTTTTGTTTGAGAGTTTTGATTCTGGGCAGGGGGGTGGCCCAAGGAGAGCTGGAGAATGCAGGAAGCAACACCCCTCCCCTCTTGTTCAGAAAGTTCTGGAAAAGGGGACGGGAAAGGAGGTGAAGCTTTCTGAAGTATATTAAAGAGCCCCGACCAATCCCCAAACTAGATCGGTAGGGGGCAGGCCTTCTTAAATACTCTGGTCTGCCCAGTGGGGGGGGGGCGGGGGAGTTCGGATGGAAGAGACAGAGATGAAGTAGTATGGAGGCTGTTTGGGCCTGAGGAAGCCCCTAGTCTGGGGGGGGGGGGCTCAGCCTGGGAGAGCTCGGGTGCAGCCAGGAGAAGAGAGATCCTGGAGGAAAGGCACAAGGGTAAGCGGAAGAGAACAGCAGGAGTGTGAGCACTACAGAGAGATCTCCGGGAGGAACTACAAGTAACAGTGAGTGACACAGCCTAAGGAAGTGAGATGCACAGTACAGATTGGGAAGAGGACAGTCTGGAGAAGTGTGCAGGAGGAGATTGGGGTCTGGTGTCATGGACAGTGTGCGGATGGGTTGGGAGTTGTAGCCCATCGCTGGCTAGCTAACACCAACAAAATGACTTTGCTACACAGGGGAACCTCAACCCCTATGCCCACAAAGGGTGGTCCGGAGGCTGGATAAATCTACATCAGGTCTCACATGTGCTAGCTAGGCCTTGCAAGTTGGAGGCTTGTAAATTTCCTTCCAGGCCTCACCAGTGGAAGTAAGAAGAGTGCAGGAGAGAGGAACTAGGAGTTCGCAGCAAAGTAAGAAGTGTGCTGGAGAGAGGAACCAGGAGTTTTGCAGCAAAGAAGTGTGCTCGAGTGAAGTGAAGGAGTTGTATATACTGTATGGTGTATATAGCGGTCGCATATACAGCACTGTTTGATCTTTTGGGCATTCCATACCCCAATCCCTATCCAAGTTCAATCCCCAAATAAAACAACAAAAAAAAAAAGAGCAAGACTGTTTTCTGCCTCCGGATAGCAGTAGAAATGTGATTGAGGGCAGTTGTGAGCAGGTGAACCACACTAACCAGCCAGCACTAAGGGGGACATTGGCTACACATAAATTTAGCAAACTGTGCCATGTCTGAGGTTTCAGACTTTGGATGCACAGGTGCATGCACAACAAAGTCAGTGACATTGGCTGGTGTGCTGAGATTGAGCAGCTTTTGGATGTCTGGTGGTACAAAGGCGTTCATAGCTGACATTGGCCTAGAGTTAATTGACATTTTGCTTTGCATCTGTGGAGCAGTGTAATTAACCAGCCTCATAGTAATATGTTTTGTCTATTTTCTGCATACCGGCGTCTTCAATTTGCTACGGTGCATAAACCTGGTGTACTTAGGAATGAGTAGGCAGGTTGTCTTAAGAGGTGGTAGTTCAGTGTCCTGACCGTAGTTGAGGAATACAGCTCCTGTGGCTGGGAGCTGAAATTTTGGGAGAGAGTGTGAGGAATATGATGCATACAAGGCATATGATGCAATGCTGCAACTGTCTACCGCTGTTACATCCTTTACTTTCACTAGCAGCTTGCTCTAAAACCTTTAAAAGAGAAGTATGGGTTTCTTTTTTTCCCCCCATTAATACTCACCTAGGTGGATGTGGCAACAGTCCAATACTGCATCTGTCCCCTGGCACCTCTTCACTGAAAACCGAGCGATCGAACATCGCCGATGGCTCGGTTTTCACACCTCCGTGAGAAGAGAGTTGCAGACTGTCAGTCACAGATCTCTGCTCATCTCCCTCTACACTCATTGGGCTTTGGAGGGGTGGAGCGGGCCATCTCAGACTCTCAGCAGCTCACTGAGAGGCTGAGACGGGTGTCAGTCCAGGCACCTGGCGTATCCAGGCTCCTTTTCTCGGTATGACGTGGTGCCTGGCCTAATATCCGTGAAGCCAGCAAAGAGCGGGTCCTGTGCAATTTTTGGCCCATTTCAAGTCCCAGTTCAGCCAAAAATTCGGGCTGAAATCAGACCTGAAACGGTGAATGGGGATGCACCGGATCCCTGCTAGGAGCTGCTCCATGCTGCGCTTTAAATATGAATGGTTAATAAATAGAACAGAAAAAAAAGCAGGAAAATAATAATTGAATCACAAGAATAAGGAGTTAATTTGGGCTGATTAGAGTAAACTAAAGGTGAATAAGGGGTTACACAGAAGAACATCTTATTTGAAAAAACTTTTTTTCGTGTCAGGTTGCTCTAACTGATATCATCTGCAGATGGAAGTTCTTTCATTTTATCTGCAGATGAATGAACAGAATGATACAAAAGTAACAATGGGGGAGATTTATGGCTCATACACACGATCCGAAAATCTGATGAAAAATCCCGCTTTCGAAGCAATCATGCGATAGTCCGATCGTTGGTACAGAGCTTTCGAGAGCCGATCATGACAGTTCATCCGATATTATTAGATCGGAAAAACACGAAAATTTTTCTCGTACGATACCAGATCATACGGTTTTCGTTTAATCAGTACTGTTGTCATCCGAAAATACAATACAAATACACTACAACACATTACACTTCCGATTTTTTATTCTTTTGTACGAGAATTTTCGTGACTAATTTCCTGATTACCGATTCGATCTGAGATTAGCATGCAAAAAAAAAAACGGACGATCCGTCATCCGATATTTCTATTGTGTGTACAGGCCATTACTAAAACTGGTGCGCTCTGCATTTGGTGCAGCTGTGCATGGTAGCCAATCAGCTTCTAAATTCAGCTTGTTCAGTTAGACTTTGGCAATAAAACCTGGAAGCTGATTGGTTTCTATGCAGATCTGCACCAGATTTTGCACCTCCAGTTTTAGTAGATAACCCCCAATATGTTACATTGTATCTTTCTATAGTGTCTGAGCAAGTGTTATTTATCAACACTGTCAGGCTGGATTCACACCAGTCTGGTGCGAATTCCAGCCTGACTGCTGCTGAGAAGGGACTGCTCCTGTCCGTTCTCACAGCGCAGCAGCTGCGGGGGGAGGGAGGGGCCGCGAGCAGGGGAAAATATCCCCGTTCAGTGCGGAGCGCATCTCCGTGTTAGATGCGCTCCCATTGAACATAATGGGCTGGGAATTCGCACCGCACTGCACAGAAAACGCACACATTTTCTGTGCAATGCGGACTGCGAATGCACCGCACATATGTGAACTGGACACCTTGTGTCCTGCAAATTGAATGCGGTTTAAGTCATAGGTGTGAACCCAGCCTCACACTGCTTTTTTTTTTGACAGCTGAATCTGCGACCTTGTACACACCATGCTGGCTTTGATTAATCAAAGCCAGCATAGTTGTTTACTGGGGGGTCCTAGCAAACAGACAGAGAAACAGGACATGCTACACACATCCTGTATACAATAATGACCTTTTTTTGGGCATGTGTTTGGCACACCTAAAGTCTGCAACTAGTTAAACCACAACGTGCGCACTGCAGATCTGCACAGATGAACATCAGATAATTTAAAAAAATCATAGTATGTCTATGTTTGAAAACTTTAGCACTGTATACACTAAATTATATCACACTAGGTACACCTACAAAGTCGGATTATACCAATTGTTCCTTCTATTATATCAACCTATCCAAGGCTGGCCCAAGACATTGTGCTACCTGGGTCCAAGAATGAAATGCTGCCCCCCCCCCCCCCCATTAGGGTTGCCACCTCATCCCTTTAAACCTGAACACATGAATTACACAGGTTCTGAGGCTAATTTAATGTAGATAAGGCACCAAGTGAGTTTAATTATCACCTTAATCAGCCTCAGAACCCATTATGTTATATCATGATAATTAAAGCTAAAATTAAATTTATCAGGAAGTGAGATTTACATGCCATAGCACCTTGTCTATATGCAAAATGATATGCATCCCCCCACCACTATGTTGATCTAATACCCCCACATGCAGATACATCAGTACAAATGCTGGGACAGCCTCACCCCGTTACCCTGATCAAAGTTCCTAACAGTTCCATATGCCCGGAACACCTCTCACGCAGGGCCCTGCGATGTTTCATGGTCCAAATTAAGGTTTTGGGAGTCCAACTGAATATTCAGGGCCCATGTCATATGGGAACCTGGGCATCCTGGTGCGTGTTCCATAGGGGGCACTCTCCCAGCCAGAGGGTGACACCTTTTCCCTAATTACATAGAAACACAGAAAAATGGTGGCAGAAAAAAGACCAAGTGGTCCATCAAGTCTGCCCATTTTTTTTTATTGTTTTAACATTTTTTTGATTTGCCTTTTTTTTTTTTGTTTTTGTTAACATTTTTTTTTATCTGAGTATAGATCTATGTTTGTCCAAGCATGTTTGAAGCCACTTACTTTTGACTGATTCATTACCTCTGCTGAAAGTCTATTCCAATCGTCAACTACCCTTTCAGTAAAATAATGCTTTCTAAGATTAGTTTTGAACTTACCTACTTTTAGACCCCTTTTACATTGTGGCAGTTTTCAGGCATTTTAGCGCTAGAAATGGCGCCTGTAAAGCGCCTGAAAACTGCCTCCCATTCATTGCACCCAGGCGGTGCGCTTGCGGGACGTTCGGAAAAGTCCTGCAAGCAGCACTTTTGGGGTGGGATTGAATGGGCAGTGCTTCCAAAGCGCCTGTCTTTGTTGTGTTGTGTTTTTTAAAGGTCCCAGTGTCACATGATCTTTAAAAGCCAAAAAAGCAGCGCAAAAGCATAGGTAAAACGCCGCTAAAGCAATGGTAAAACGACCGGTGTTTTAGTACTGTTTTGCCGGTGCCTCAGTGTGAAAGTAGCCTAAGTTTGAGGTCATGTCCCCGTGTTCTTGATTTTGGTTTCATATTAAAAAAACTGCCTTCCTGAACCTCATTCTTCTCCTTGATGTATTTAAAGGCTTCAATTGTGTCTCCCCTTTCCCTTATTTCCTCTACAGTACATAATACATTTATAAAGTCTCTCCTAATAGGTTTTATCCCTCAGGCCTTTCACCATTTTTGTTGCCCGTCTTTGGACTCGTTCTATCTTATCAATATCTTTTTGTAAGCGAGGTCTCCAGAACTGGACACAGTATTCTAAATGAGGTGTCACTAAAGATCTACATAGAGGAATCAGAACCTCCTTCCTCCTGCTGGTGATCCCTCTACTGATACATCCCAGAATTCTATTCACTTTTACCACTGCTTGGCCACACTGCTCATTTTGCAATCACCTGAGATAAGTACGCCCAAATCTTTCTCGTCTTTAGTTCTGGCTAACACGCTACCCCCAATGTTGTACTCTCTCGAGGGATTTTTTTCCCTAGGTGCATTTTTCATGTAGAAACATTGAACTGCAGTTTCCACTGCTTTGACCAATCTTCCAGCAATACCAAATCATGTTCCATGTTACAGACACCTCCAGGGTTATCAATCCTATTGCACACTTTTGTGTTATCAAAAAGACATACCTTGCCCAACAAACCTTTAGTTATATCACTTACATTTAGATTAAATAGAACAGGACCTGGTCTCTGTTCAGAATGAAACCAAATTACAACCACACTCTGGTGTCTATTCTTTAGCCAACTGCATATCACTGAATCACCCAAGGGTTAAGTCCTACCTTTACAACTTTTATATTAGACAATTATAGATAGGGTATGTCTACAGCACCTCCCTGGTCCAAAACATTAGTGACATAGTCAAAAAATTCAATTAGATTAGTCTGACATGATCTGCCCTCTGTAAAGCCATGTTGCTTTGGGTCCAGCAAGTTGTGTATTTTTAGATGATCAACGATCCTTCGTTTCAGGAGTGGTTCCATTAACTTGACTACAACTTATGTTAAACTCACTGGACTGTAATTGCTAGCTTCTACCTTGCTGCCCTTCTTGTGGATAGGTACACTATTAGCTCTCTCCCAGTCATGGGGAACTTCTCCTGTTAGAAATTGATTAACCACTTCAGCCCCGGAAGGATTTATCCCCTTCCTGACCAGAGCACTTTTTGCAACTCGGCACTGTGTGGCTTTAACTGACAATTGCGCGGTTGTGCTACGTTGTACCCAAACAAAATTGATGTCCTTTTTTTTCCTTTCAAATAGAGCTTTCTTTTGGTGATATGTGATCACCTCTGCAGTTTTTATTTTTTGCGCTATAAACAAATAAAGAGCGACAATTTTGGAAAAAAAACAATATTTTTTACTTTTTGCTATAATACATACCCAAAAAAAAAAATTATAAAAAAACAAATTTATTCATCAGTTTTGGCCAATATATATTCTTCTACATATTTATGGTAAAAAAAAATTGCAATAGGCATATATTGATTGATTTGCGCAAAAATTGCCACGTTTACAAACCATGAGAATTCATTTATGGCGTTTTTACTATGGTGTTTTTTACTAGTAATGGCGACGATCTGAGATTTTTATTGGGACTGCGATATTGTGGTGGACTGATCTGACATTTTCGACACTTTTTTGGGACCATTGACATTTATACAGCAATCAGATCTAAAAATAGCCACCGATTACTGTATAAATGCCACTGGCAGGGAAGGGGTTAACCTGCAAGGGGCAATAAAGGGGTTAAGTGTGTTCCCTCACTGTGTTCTAACTGTGTGGGGGTTGGGCTGGGAGGGGCATAACAGATCTAACTGATCCCGATGACAGGGATCAGTAGATCACTGTCATGCCCACTGACAGAACGGGGAACTGCCGTGTTTACATCGGTGGTTCCCTGTTCCTCCTTTGTACCAGGCGATCGCGGAACGCTGAGTGTGGTGGGCATGAGAGCGTGATGGCGGCACGTGCCCGCCCGCAACTGCGGCTGCGCGGATCGCCATTTATAGACGCCGATCTGCGCAGTGGAGCCAACTTGCCATTGTTAAAACGATCCATCAATGGTACAAAACTATACCTCAAAGTTCTCTTAGAACTCTGGGATGAATACCATCAGGGCCCATTGCTGTGAGTGTGTGAATCAGTGAGTAGGGAAGGGTTGAGGCAGGCTCAGATATCAGGCATAACATAGCGTGTTTTAAGAAGCAGAAATAAAAGCTGAAATCAAGGCATGTAAAAGGCATGTAAGGCAATCAAGGCATGTACAAGGCAAAAAAATAGTGCTTAAATGTATTTTTGTAAATGCAAGCAGTGTAGGTACCTGAATTTTTGCTATCAGCCTCTCGCTATCTACAATGGAGCATACCGAGGGGGAGGGAAAAGCAGCACAAGGAACCAACCGGCTGTGTTGCAGTGCAAAGAGAATGCTAATAGAAAAAGAGACCAATGTGACAGAGAGCTCATTGTGTGCTTCTTCTCCTTTCACTGTGCAGTCACAGGACAGGGGTAAAGACCAGGTCCCCAGCCAGGCAGAACTGTGTAATGTCTCTGCATCCTGGGTTGTATGCCTGTACACATGTGTATGTTTACACAAATACGGGCATATTCCTGTGCACAGCCATTGATTCTTATGGGCCGCTGTACGCAACACCTGTACATCCCAGGTGTGGAAATATGCCCTGATTTTATTATGGCAATTGGCGGCCGTGTGCATGAACCCTATGTCTCTGCATCCTGGGTTGTATGCCTGTACACATGTGTATGTTTACGCAAATACGGGCATATTTCTGTGCATAGTCATTGTTTCTTATGGACTGCTGTAAGCAGCACCTGTATATCCCAGGTGGGGAAATGCACCCTGATTTTATTGTGTGCATGAACCTTATAATGCATGCCTGGATGGACAGAAATACAAATCTTTTTGGCAGCTCTCATATATGTATTTTAACTGACACACATAACACCTGCACAGGTTGAACTGGATGGACTATTGTCTTTATTCAACCTTACCTACTATGTAACTATGTAAACTGTGTATTTAGCAGTTTGCCTTGAATTCAGCTTCATACTACCTAAAATAACTGCAGTCTTTTAAATGGGAGTTTACACCTTCTGAGCAAAATATCCATCAATCATGGAAGATGCTGAAATACGGAAGAGCCCTGGGGCCATCTTAAAATGTACTAAACAAAATTAAAGTCAGAATTCTGAGATTTAAAGTCAGAATTCTGATATTTAAAGTCAGAATTCTGAGATTCGGGGTCAGAATTCTGAGATTTAGAGTCAGAATTCTGAGATTCAGGGACAGAATTCTGAGATTGAGAGTCAGAAATCTGAAATGTAAACTCAGAACTCTGAGTTTCAAAGTCATAATTCTGAGGACCAAGGACTAGTTACAAGGGAAAGGACACTATTTCATACACTGGCGGTGGGCAGTATAACTGTTAAAAAAAATCAACTTTTCTCCTGTTTTTTTTTTTCTTCTTCTTCTTTTCACAGCATTTGATTTAAATATCGGCACATATCAGCAACATCCAAACATATTTCATCAGCAACCACATTAAAAAGCAGAAACAAGTTTAAAGGATGCACTTTTATGAAGGCCCCAATGTTATTTTGACACAGTGATCCAGATGTAGGCTGATACTACAACAAGGTGAGGAAGAGGAAGCCCATACAATAGAAAGACAACAGAGGAATAAAGAGGGAGAGGCGGCTGTATGAATGACAGATATATAGAGAGAAAGGGAAGGAGGATGAGACAGCGAGGGACAGAGGAAAGCAGCAGAGGAAGTGTGTGTGAGGGACATATAAATCACGCAGCAGATAAACAGCGAGTGTAAATCACAAATTGGTGACGGAAGGGTGCTCTGTGAATGAGATGGGGGGGCTCAGACACGTATGGAGAAGAGATTGATGGAGATAAACATGAGAGATGGCTGAGTGGGAGATGGAAGCGTTTGATTGAGAGAGAGAGAATGGAAAGATACTAGAAGGAATTTATAAATTAGACAACATCCACTCACTAAATGGTCCTGGGCTTTTAGGCAGTTATAAAAAAAAAATTGTAATGGACATAGGAGTTTTGGAGAGGATTCAAAGGCAAGCAACTAAATTAATAAAAGCAATGGAAAATCTTACGAACAATGGAAGATTGAAAAATCTGAGTATGTTAAGTTTGGGAAGAAAAAAGATGCCTTAGAAAGGAGTAAATATATTTAAATAAATTCAAAGGGAGCTTGTAGATTTAACAAGTTTTGTGTTAGTCCCTATGTACATTTACCCATGTAGCATAAAAACTAGGTGTATTAGCACCTGGGAGGTAGTGGTGGTAAGTACAGCCTGCTACCAGCAGCCTTTCAAAATCAATCACAGGCTAAAATACTGGCTGTGCGAGTGGCACTTGTATGTAGGGCCGTAAGTCCTAAACACAGAAAGCCCATTGGCTCAGTTCTGGGGTATCACTGGAGATCTCTTACATGCCTTTGGAGGTGGTGGTGGGGTTACATAAATAATCCTTTTTCTCCAAACTAGCTGCTCCTGCATTCATCCATTGCATAGACTTCTATTCTGGCTAACACTGTTCACAATGTTGCATAAATATACACCGATTAGCCATAAACTTATGACCAATGACAGGTAACATAAATAAAATGTATTATCTCATTACAATGGCATTTGAAAGTTGGTAGGATATACTTTATTAGGCAGCAAGTAAACATGCTGTCCTTGAAGTTGATGTGTTGAAAGTGTAAAATATGGGCATCACAGTTTGTTGTCTATGGGGCTGCGTAACCACAGGCCAATCAGGGTGCCCATGCTGACTCGTGTCCACAGCCAGAAGCACCCACAGTGGTTATGTAAGCAATAGAACTAGACCACGGAGCAATGAAAGAAGGTGGCCTGGTATGGAAGTCTTAAAATGATACTTTAAAGTCTTGTTTTTTGTTCTTTAAAAATAACAAACATGTTATACCTGCTCTGTGTAGTGGTTTTGCACAGAGCAGTCTGGATCCTCCTCTTCTCAGGTCCCCCTTTGGCTCTCCTGGCCCCTCCCTCCTATTGACTGCCCCCACAGCAAGCAGCTTGCTATGGGGCACCCAAGCCGAGGCTCACCTCTATGTCTCCATTCAGACACAGAGCTGTGTCTCCTCATTGGCTAACTGACTTGAATGCATTAAGATAAAACATCTTCTGCCTTTACAACCACTATAAGTCCTGCCATTCATGTGGATTTTACTTTGACACGCACCACCTCCTAAACATTGTTGTTGATCAAGTACACCCTTTCATGGAAATGTTACTTCCTGATGGAAGTGGCCTCTTTCAGCAGGATAATGCGCTCTGCCACACTGCAAACAAATATTCAAGAATGGCTTGAGGAACACAACAATGAGTTTTAGGTGTTGGTCTCCAAATTCTTCAGATCTCAATCCAGTCGAGCATCTTTGGTATGTGCAAGTCTGATTATTGGAGGCCAGGCCTGGACTGGCCATAAGGCCCTCCGGGTACTTGCCCAGTGGGCCGGGCCACCAGTCCTTGCAGGGCCAAGGGAGCTGGGCTGCTCTTTGAGCCCGTGCTGCTCAGACCTTCGGTGCTCTCCAGCCTCCCCAGTGCTCTCCAGCCCCCATGCTCTTTGCCTCCCCCCAGTGCTCTTCAGCCCTCTCAGTGCTCTCTACCTCCCCCTAGTGCTCTCTGCCTCCCCCCAGTTCTCTTGAGCCCCCCTAGTGCTCTCTACCTCCCCCTGTGCTCCCCACCTCTCCCCAGTGCTCTCCAGCCCCCCAGTGCTCTTCAACTCCCCCCATTCTCTCCGCCACCCCACTCCTCCTCTCGTGACCTCTCCGGCCTCTCGTGACCCCCCGGACCTTTCGTGACCCACCTCCGTCTCTCGTACCCCCCTTCGTCATTCGGACCCCTTCCGCCTCTCTTACCCCCCTCAACTTCTCGTGACCCCCCGACCTCTCGTGACCCCTC
>BLSH010074449.1:778476-804599 GCA_018402905.1 Glandirana rugosa | reverse complement strand
AGACGATGTGACAGCAATGCCACCATGTTCGCCACCACCCCCAAGCATTTCCACACCATGGTCCCATGGAAGCTTACAGCTGTCCATCTCCCAAACACTGGAGAGAAAGAGGAAGTACCCCCCTACCCACTCGCGATCCCTGGCCCTGAATGCCAGCATTTCAAAATTCCTGGCCTTTGAAATGCTGTCATTCCGTCTGGTGGACACGGACAGTTTTAAAAACCTGATGGCGGTGGCTGTCCCACAGTACGTGGTTCCCAGCCGACACTACTTTTTCAGGCGAGCCATCCCTTCCCTGCACAAACAAGTCGGGGACAAGATCAAGTGTGCACTGTGCAACGCCATCAGTGGCAAGGTCCACATAACCACTGATACGTGGACCAGTAAGCACAGGCAGGGACGCTATATTTCGCTAACTGCACACTGGGCAAATGTAGTGGCGGGTGGGCCTGAGGCGGATAGCAGTTTAGCGCATGTCCTTCCGCCACCGAGGATTGCAGGGCATTTCTCTTTGCCTCCTGTTGCCTCCTCCTCCTACTCCGCTTCCTCCTCCTCCTCCTCTTCCACCTCCTCATCTGGTCAGCGTAACACCTTCACCACCAACTTCAGCACATCCAGGGGGAAATGACAGCAGGCTGTTTTAAAATTGATATGTTTGGGGCATAAACTCCACACTGCGCAGGAGCTGTGGACGGGCATTGAACAACAGACCAATGAGTGGTTGTTGCCACTGAGCCTCAAGCCCGGCCTGGTGGTGTGCCATAATGGGCGAAATCTCCTAGCAGCTCTGGGCCTAGCCTGTTTGACGCACATCCCTTGCCTGGCGCATGTGCTGAATTTGGTGGTGCAGAAATTTCTAAAAAACTACCCAGATATGTCAGAGCTGCTGCAGAAAGTGCGGGCCGTCTGTGCACGCTTTTGGCATTCTCACCCTGCTGCTGCTCGCCTGTCTGCACTGCAGCAGAACTTCGGCCTTCCGTGGCCTCGATTTACGGCTATGCGGGAACCAGCCGCCTATAAGCCCAATTTAGGGCTTAAAATGTAGCTGGTGATGTGGGGATTAATGTTTGGGTGTTTAATTGTCTCACCCTTTTTTCCAGTGGCAGGATTCCCACTGATTAGTCCGGCTTCAGTGGAGCTCTCCAGGTGAGCGTCCGCTCGTGTCGACTTCAGGCCACACCCCCCTTTTATTATATATTTTCATGTGACAACACTGAAGAAATGACACTTTGCTAACAATTAGAGTTGAGCGGACACCTGGATGTTTGGGTTCGGCTGGTTCGGCCGAACTTGACCCGAACTTGACCCCGAACGCCATTGAAGTCAATGGTGACCCGAACTTTTGGGCACTAAAATGGCTCTTAAAAAGTCCTGGAAAGGGCTAGAGGGCTGCAAAAGGAAGCAAAATGGGGGTAAGAGTAGGACAAGTGCCCTGCAAACAAAGGTGGATAGGGAAATAACTTAAAATCACATAAAAAATGGAGGAGGAGGTGGATGTGGAGTAGACGGCGGAATAACCTAAAAATCTGGGGGATCCCGGAATCTATCTCTTCTTCAGAGCTGCACACTTATGCCACTAAACTATTCTCGATCATTGTGCCAGAGCTAACACCGATAGAGCTCACTATAGACAGGATCCATAGGATCCCCAAACCACAACATTTGGATGACTCTGTCTCCAGGGATGTCCTATTACGAATTAATTTCTTCCAAGCCAAGGAACAAATCCTAACCAAAGCAAGAATTTTGGCTCCTTTCTCTGAACCATTCACAGGTATTCAAATATACTCAGACCTATCCCAGCACATGCTACAAATTTGAAGACAACTCAAAACAGTAACTAAAGCCCTTAACAACCATAAGCTAATATACAAGTTGCGTCACCCTGCAACCCTGGTGATAACCAGGAACGGCACCCAATACGCAATTTCTAACATTGACAATGGAATGAAATTACTCCAGTCGTGGGGAATAGTGCCTGACTTACCACAGGAAGGCCATACTAAAAATGCCCATCCTCATCCTCCTCAACTTGAGCCGCGCAGACAGAACAACCAGTTACCGAAGCACAAATGAATCTCCACACTAATGCCATATCTACTATTTTCTTTCGATCGGGCTCATGGCTCAATGCCAACAAGGCCCAGAACTTTACCCCCAATCCTGTCAGCTGCTACCAGGTCTTTAAATAGCTGACTGTTGGTAGTTCTTGTTTGTTTTTCCTTTTTACCTTTTCACTGCTGTCTTGTTCCTTTTGCCCTGTTGTGTACAATCAAACTGATCACACACCTCTGGTTAACCAATTTGCATACTAACTGTACTACTTATTATCCACAACTCTTTAGTCAAGCAAGGTTCACCTGGAACATAGATTATTCCTCCAAGGACCGTACTTTACAATCTGCGTGAACGCGGAATGTGCTACTGCAGAGTCTCATCGCCATATCAGCTGAATACAGGAAAACTTGCTGCACAACACCTCGACGGATTGCCAAGCGTCCTCCTGATCACCCAAACATGAGTCTGGTCAGTTATACTCATTACATAATTATATAGCAGCATGTCCATCAACATTCTATCCCTCAACACGAAAGGTTTAAATCATCCAGTGAAAAGAGCATTGTTATGGAAAACTGCATTATCAAATAACTGTGACATTCTATGCGTCCAGGAAACGCATTTTGCCCAAGGTTCTACTTCAACCTGCCAGCATAAATCCTTCCCAAATATCTTCAAGTCCAATTACTCAAAAAAACAACGAGGAGTCCTTATCACTATTAGAGACACTCTATCTTTTCAGCTCCAGAAATTACAACTGACCCAGAGGGGAGGTATGTTATCCTCAATTGCATCATAGAGAACTCTCCATACACTATAGCCTCTCTTTATGCTCCCAATCAACGTCAAATGACATTTTTGAAATCCACTTTCAAGAAAATCAAAGACCTCCAACAAGGTCATCTACTGATATGAGGAGACTTCAATATAGTACCTGACTATGATCTAGATTCATCCTCGGGACCCAAAAGATTTGCTTCACCTCTAAACAAGCTTTTATCAGAATATGATTTATACGATGTATGGAGATGGTGTCACGCGGAAGAGAGAAACTACACGTTCCTCTCTCCGCGTCACAAAACATATTCTCGCATTGACCTATTTCTTTCAGACAAATGGTTGTTACAGAATGTTAACTCATCAAAAATCCACACTATCGCCTGGTCGGACCAGCATGGAAATCACAAATAGAACAGCTCAACTCCAATCTTATCTATGGAGAGTACATAATTTTCTCCTACAAAACACTACCAATATCGAATTCCTATCCAAGCACCTGGAGGAATTTTTCTCTACCAACAAGGGCTTGGTGTCCGACCCGGCGACTCATAAGGTCTATATTAGAGGGTTTTTCATACAGCTAGGTTCCAAAATGAAAAGGAGGAGGTTGCAGCGCCTGACAGAGCTCACCGCAGCAATTGAGATGGCAAATTCTCAAAATAAACTAAATCCTTCTCCCACATTGCAATCTGAAATTTTTAAACTCCGCCACGAGCTCCGCTAGAAAACTTTGAACGGATGCAACGCAAACTCAAGGCTAAATTATATGTAACTGGCAACAGGACGGGGAAGACCATGGCTCTTCGAATCAAAGGGCACCGCACCAAGACTAAAATAGCATCCCTACATCATCCCAATACTCACGAGAAACTCCTTAATCCTCAATTAATAGCGGATGCCTTCAGCAGCTACTATAGTGGCCTGTACAATATTAGGGAAATTAAAAACTTACATATATCTTCCCAGGAAGAGATACATTCCTTTCTAGATCACTTAAATCTCCCCTTGCTAGCGGAAGACCAACTTAAATCTTTAAATTCATCATTTACCATTGAAGAAATAAAGGAAGTAATAGAAAAAATGCCCAACTCTAAATCTCCAGGCCCGGATGGCCTCACTGGAGAATATTTCAAAGCATTCCATAAATTACTAATCCCGCATATGTGCAACCTCTATAATGATGCTGCAGCCTCATCCTCATTCCCAGCAGAAATGCTCTCAGCGCTTGTGGTGACCTTGCCAAAACCGGGGAAAGACCCCACACTCCCTCAAAACTACCGCCCTATATCCCTTTTAAATCTAGATCTCAAGATTTACACCAAAATGCTGGCAAATAGACTAGTAGACATAAAGCCTTCATTGATCCACAAAGACCAATCAGGCTTCACAAAAGGCAGACAATCTTCGGATGCCACGAGACGACTAATCAATTTAATACACTATGCGAACACCACCAAAACGCCTTCCCTGCTACTCTCGTTAGATGCAGAGAAGGCATTTGACAGAGTCAACTGGGACTACTTAGCTCTAGTCCTACAAAAATTTGGATTTTCAGGCCTCATCTCTAGCGCTATATACCAAACCACCAGCAAGAGTATACACATCCAACCTACTTTCTATCCCTTTCCAGATTACCAATGGCACTAGGCAGGGATGCGCTTTTTCCACCCTAATTTTTAACCTGGTTATGGAACCCCTAGCTGAACAGGTCAGATCAAACAATAGAATTACAGGAATAGACATCAACCCTCATCACCACAAAATTAGCTTGTTTGCGGATGATGTAATCCTAATTCTAACTAACCCATCATTGTCCCTTATGGAAGTCCAAAAGCTTCTCAAGTGGTTCAGCAATGTGTCCTACTACAAAACAAATGAAAACAAATCGTACATACTTGATCTTGGAATTGATGCCATAACACAAAATCTCCTCCAACATCAATACCCATACAAATGGGCAGATACAAGCATACCCTACTTGGGCATCCAACTCACGAGAACCACTAAAACCCTGTTTAAGCTTAACTACCTTCCCATTAGAGATAAAATTCAAGAAGTTCAAAAGTTAGGCAAATGCAAATTTTCATGGGCAGGTAGATTAGCAGCGTTTAAAATGATGCATTTGCCTCAAATCATGTACCTATTTAGAACTCTCCCAATTCCGGTCCCATCCAACTTCTTTAAATCCCTACAATCCCTATTATCCCAACTAGTATGGAAGGGTAAGAGAACTAGATGCGCACATTATAAACTAATTAAACATAGATTGGTCGGAGGAGCAGGGTACATAGATTTCTATGACTACTACGTAGCTTCAGCACTAACCCAACTTAAAGAATGGTTTATGCCAAACCCAAGCAAGCTATGGGGAATGTTAGAAGCTTCCTACAATATCCGCCAACCACTATCATCATGGCTATTTAGTGCCCTTCTAGGAGCAAAGACTCCGTCATTCCTACCTCCTACCATGCTAGCAACAATCAAAGCCTGGAAACACCTGCTACAACAAGCCCATCATCACCATGAAAAAATTCCCCTGAAAATACCACTATCATCTCTAGCACCTTTAATAGCCCAAATATCCCTAGACCCATGGACCCAAAGAGGCATTAAATATATACGTGACCTATTTGATGGCAAAATCCCCAAGCCTTTCCCCCACCTGCAAAAAGAATTCAAATGATGTATACCAATACATGCAAATTTGACACTGCCTTTCCAAGACCACAAATGTACAACAAACCATACAAACCCAAGCCTGGTCCTTCCTAACCTCCACCTCCTCACAACCAAAAGGAATCACTATCTTTTACAATATGCTCCAACAAAAAAGGTATTCCAAAAATCACCCCCTTTTAGGCAATGGGAAACAGATCTTGGACAATCCTTTACGGAAGAACAATGGTCTAAAGCATGTAGAGCCACTCAGAAAGTCACATGTTGAGCTACAGTGTGGGAAGGAACTGCAGAATGAAAGGTGATATACTGCATATACTTTGGGGATGCCCAACAATCAAATCATACTGGCAAAACATATTTAATATCATCGTAGAGATATCCCAAATACATACACCACCGAATCCAAGCCTTGCACTTTTATCACTCAACATGGAATCCTTCCCTCATTCTATACAGCATTCGATCACCCACGTACTACTAGCAGCCAGACTCACAATCACAAGAAAATGGAAAAACCCACTTCCCCCAACCACAATAGAGGTAATGGAACTAACCCAGTTACACTATTCTTATGAAACAATGATGGCCGCCTCTTCCGGGCAGCTTCAAAAGGCAATTTGGCAATGGTCACTCTGGCAATCCTGGTACACTAAATCCTTTTAATCTGTTTTGTATTGACTATTTTGGCTTCCTTGGCACTCAGGTGAAAGTGGAACAGCGGAGGTGGGTCTGCTTGAGGCACAGCATGTTCCCAGAGGGGTGTCTTGGGTGGGAACACCTCCCGCTACCGGTACAAATGTTCTCTTGCTCCCAGTATTTTCCTGGATCCTGGTATTTAATCTACTCTGCTATAAAGACTACTTTCATGGATATTCCAATCTACCCTTTAAGAGTTTACAGTTAACTATTACTCATCTATTTAGGCAATAGAGTACAATACGCACTAGCCAATGATGTAACCCGGCTTACAGTTCTTGTCTTGTTCTATGTTTAATGTTCTTATACACTTTAATAAAAATCTTATTGAAAGAAAAAAGATATAATTAAATATTTACAAAAATGTACTCACTTTTGTGAGATACTTTATATACTGTATATACAGTGCATTCATTGTAGACTATATACAGTGCATTCAGCGGTGTACAGTATATAATACACTTCAGGTGGTGTACAGTATATAATACAGTGGAAAATATATAATACAGTCAGTGTGGTATATATAACACAGTGTATTTAAGTGGTTAAGGGGAACCCTATGACAGAATTTAAAAAAAAAATGGCATGGGGTCCCCCGAAAATCCATACCAGGCCCTTAGAGTCCGGTATAGATTTTAAGGGGAACTACATGCCAAAATTAAAAAAAAAAAAAACGGCATGGGGTCCCCCCAAAATCCTTGCCAGGCCCTTAGCGTCTGGCATAGATTTTAAGGGGAACTCCATGCCAAATTAAAAAAAAAATTGATGTGGGGTCCTCCCCAAAATCCATGCCAGACCCTTATCTGAGCATGCAACCTGGTATGAACCATACCAGGCCACATGTCCTCAACATGGGGAGGGTGCTTTGGGGACAAGGGCCTCTTCCCGACAACCCTGGCCGATGGTTGTTGGGGTCTGCGGGTGGGGGCTTATCAGAATCTGGAAGCCCCCTTTAACAAGGGGGCCCCCATTCCCGGCCCCCTATGTGAATGGGTATCAGGTACATTGTACCCCTACCCATTCACCAAAAAAGTGTTAAAAAATTAGAAACCGCAGGAGACAGTTTTGGACAATTCCTTTAGTAAAAAAAAAAAGTGTCCCATGATGTCCATCCATCTTCAATCATGCCCCCATATCCGAAAAATAGAAAAAATGAAAAAAAAAACCTCCTCCTCAATGTTTTTTTTTTGGTTTGTCAGCTCTTATATAGGCCAGGGTGGGGCCTCCCGGTGACGTAACCGAGTGACCAAGCCCCCTTCTGACATCATGTGATGTCATGAAACGTCAAAAGGGGCAGGGTCATCCGGTTATATCAGCAGATGGCCCCGCCTTTGCCTGTATAAGAGCTGTCAACCCGAAAAAGACAGCAATCGGCGGGAGCCCTCCAACGAGGAGGAGCTTTTTTCGGTTTTTCTATTTTTCGGGTCGTTGGCGCCGTGATTGACGATGGATGTACATTGCAGGCAATTTTTTTTTCTTTTTTAATAAAGGAATTTTCCAAAACGTATAAAGAGTAAATCAATCAGCGCAATAAAAAAATAATTTTAAAATAGCTGCTGAACACTGAGGGTCAATGTATCAAATCCCACATATGTAAACATGAAGAAGAAAGTCCAGCACTTATTGAATAAAGTCCAAGTAATTCATAGTTCAGATAAGTTTCCAATATGAGATACCCCACAGAGTGTCTGCAGGGTGAAACGGCAAAAATCTTAAAGTGCTTCAGTGCATATCCACCACCAGTAGTGCCACTAGCAGCTCACCTCCACAACTGGATCCTGTACTACAGGATCAATAGCGCTTGTTCCCTTTAACGGCTAGTGCCTCCTGGTACTTTCGCAGCTTCAGAACAGATCACCTCCAATTAGACCTCAGCATCCCATAAGCCATAAACCATGTGTAAACAAAGGAGATAATATAGTGCTCTCTGTAACGTTTCACTATTTATTAGAAGGCATTAAAAGTTACACTCACAAAGATGCACATAAAAACAGACAGACTGCCTGTAGGATCGAATAGAGCGGGTCGCAGTTGATGTCACGCTACTTCCTCCATACGCGTTGCGTTCCACACAAACCGGAACTTCTTCAGCGGAAATGGAAATTATGTGCTGGACCCGCTTATATACAGGAAATATACCCGAGAGGGGGATTTTATGGGTCAATCCCAGGTACTATTTCCCCAAAAAGGTTATGATAAAAATATTCTAAAAGAAGAGATAGAAAGGGTAAGATCTATTAATAGACAAAAGCTTATCTCCACTGCTCTTAAACTGAGTCTGATAATGGTCATTAATATAGGTTGGTATTGGATTATAATATTCAATACAAACAATTTGAAACAATTATTCTGAGAAATTGGCCTATTTTGATAAAGTGCTAGGACCAGTGCTGCCCGACCGACCACAATTTATATATAGGAGGGCCCCCACCCTCTGGGACCCTTTGGCTCAGGGGGTAGATGACCCCTTGTAACGTCTGAAAATTTTCTCTTCTCCCTTTTGAAAGGATTCTGTGCATGTGGGAAATGTCGACATTCGAAGGTAAGGTGCGGAGGTCAGCTGCTAGTGGCACTACTGGTGGTGGATATGCACTGAAGCTCTTTAAGATTTTTGCCATTTCACCCTGCAGACACTCTGTGGTGTATCTCATACTGGAACCTTATCTGAACTATGAATTACTTGGACTTTATTCAATAAGCGCTGCACTTTCTTCTTCATGTTCAATTGTCCAAAACTGTCTCCTGTGGTTTTCAATATGGTAATTGATTTGCAGATGAGAATTATTAGCCTTATTTTTGGTTTATCTGAATCTGATAACGTATAGTCTGCTGTTACCAGAAATACTTTTTTTTTCGGCTGGAACTTGGGATAATCCATACCGCCACCTCTGGCACTGGCTCTGTGCTCACCGCTCACTGATTGTCACTGGTAAACACAGAAGCCAGTGAAGAAACTAATGCACTACTTCTCCAGCTCTGCTGGCTTCTCTGTTTCCCAGTGACAGCACCTTTTAGAGTGGCTTACACAGATTCCTCTGTGCCCACAGAGGAGGCCAGCGGTCTCTAGACAGAGACTCCTTTTGCAGACTTCACCTCAATTCAGTAATGAGGACTTCTCCCTGGCAATTTCAAGCAAAAATTAGCCGTATTGTACTAGGGGGAGGGGTGATTTGGGAATGGGGGAGATCTCTGTACTGGGCAGGGGGTGGGCTTTGGGTAGAGCTATGTACTGGGGGGGAGGGGGAGAGCTGTGTAGTGGGGAGGAGGGCTTGGGGAAGGAAGGTAAATTTGGTTGTACACTGGCCTGTCTTACCCATTCCTGAGCCCAGCACCCTGTGCAATAGGCATGTCTATGCACTGCACAATAAGTACTCTTGGCCCTGGACAGTTTTTACCAGCCACCATGGCAGAGCTGGTTCGGGCCCGTAGTTTCTGGACCAGGAAGTGAGCAAGAGTTTTGCTCTGGCCTGGGACACAAAAACACTGTACGGAGAGAGCTAAACAGTGGGAAATGGTTGATCAAGGACTCTAAAGAAAGGTTTGCATTTGCTTTTGTTTTGGGGGTGTTTGGGACGAGCCTGGTACCGTATAGTGAGGTAAACTGTTCTGTATAGTTTAGCGCCAGTTGTCAAGGATTTGTTTTCTATTTTGTTTGTTTTTATGACTTGCAACCTTTGCTAATAAACCTGGCAACCCTCAAGAATTTTAAGAAAGTTTGCCTGCATGCTGCCTTTTTCCCAGGACAGGTGATCCCCACGAGCTAATCTCCCGCAACACATTTATGACCACTGCAAAATGCGCACTCATGAGCCCATGTGCGATTACACACTCTTGAGAATTTCTTTTTAGTTTCTTCTTACTAAATGTAAATTGTCACCCCCAACACCAATTAAAGCATGCACAGGGCAATTGTTTTGGGTGGAGGAATACTGGGAGTAGCATACGGTGGTTTCTTTTATTTATTTATTTTTTCATTCTAGTAGTGCAATAGTTCTGTTCTATGGTTAGAGGTAGAGTTGAGCGGACACCTGGATGTTCGGGTTTGGCGGGTTCGGCCGAACTTCGCGAAAAAGTTCGGGTTCAGTACCGAACTTGACCCCGGACCCCGAAACCCATTGAAGTCAACGGGGACCCAAACTTTTCGGCACAAAAATGGCTGTAAAAACGTCCCTATAGCACTAGGAGACGATTTTAGAACAATAATCTGTCCCTTACAGGAGCAGCAGGAACCTTTCCCTATATCACTAGGAGATGGTTTTAGAACAATAATCTGTCCCTCACAGGAGCAGCAGGAACCTCTCCCTATAGAACTAGGAGATGATTTTAGAACAATAATCTGTCCCTCAAAGCACTAGACTCTACCTAGTCTAGTATGAGATCGTTCTGTAATGCAGGATGAGATGTTATTAGATCTGCAATCTATCCCTCAAAGCAGTAGTAGTAGTAATCTCTACCTAGTCCAGAATCAGATTGTTCTGTAATGCAGGATGAGATGTTATTAGATCCGCAATCTGTCCCTCACAGCGCCGGCAGCATCCTCTCCCTACACTAGCTTGAGAGCATGTGACATGCAGCACTACGTGACTCCAGCTTATACAGAGGCTGGGTCACATGATGCACTGGCCAATCACAGCCATGCCATTAGTAGGCATGTCTGTGATGGCTTCTAAGGGCAAACCAGTGAAACGCTTGTTGATTGGCTGCCCTGCAGCTTTTCAACAGGCGGGATAAAATACCCGAACCCCGAACCCGGACTTTTTTTTAAATGTCTGGGTTCGGGTCACGGACACCCCAAAGTTTGGTACGGACCCGAACTTTACAGTTCGGGTTCGCTCAACTCTAGTTAGAGGAAATCCTCCTTTGGTCAGGAGCAAGGTTGCTGGTGCCAGGGTAGTGGGGAACATCCTTCTGAGGCAGTTGTGAGAATAAATTATTTCCCTGTGTGCTGGAGGCACCAAGGCATAACATTTGTTTGGATGAGTTTCTCTGTCCTAGGGACTGTATTCCACCAGGGATCCCCTATCTGATAGGGGTGCTATAAGGATGCTTGTGGATAATGACTGCTACATAGTAACATAAGCTTCACCAGGGTTGAGTAAAGTTATTACTGTTCTTATTCCTGTTATACCTAAACTAAAAATGTATGAGTTATTGTCTACTGTGTGTTAAGAAGATATTAGTACAAATTTCAGCAGCATGAAGTAAAATAGTCAATCCTTGTATTCAACAATGCTATTAAAAATCTGCATTGCAGGAAGGGAAGTGCCAGCTGGCGGATGGAAATTGGGCAACCAGTATGACTATAGAAGCTAAACAAAATGTGCTCTATGTTACACAGAGTGAGGCAGTATACCTCTCCCACTCAGTTCTGGTGCCAGTGTCACAATAGGATGAATTTCTGGAAAGGGAGGTAGGAGATCTGACGAGTGATAAGACCAATGGGTAAAAGTCTATCCATATTTTCAGAGAATAAAGTTGAGTAGCAGACATCTCTAAGCCCACTGGGTGCTGCAGAACATAGTCTGGGGCACTGATCAACTACAATGTAATTGTGGGTTAAAGCAAATGTGTGATGAGCCCAGCTGGACATGGATCTCCCACTCTTCAAAAACTGGGCCTTGCATAGAACCACCCAAAAGGGGAAGCTCTGCTTGTTTGCCTCCTTCCCCTTCCTCTGCCACATTTGGCATCTTTCGGGAGGGGAGGGGGGAGTGGGCAACTGGTTTTGACAGGTATCCGCTCCCACTTCTGGCTGACTTTGTTGAACTCAGCTTAAAGTTTGGCCCCCCTCCTTCTTCCTCCACCGCCGGGTCATTCACAAAGGGCCGCATGCTTTGTGCATGCGCAGTAGGGAACCGGCTGAGATGGCGGCGCCATCGCCCAATAGTCGATTTAAAAATCGGCTCGGATGAAGACACTGCTGGATTTGTGGACAGGTAAGTGTCCTAATATTTAAAGTCAGCAGCTACAGTATCTGAAGTTGCTGACTTTACATTTTTTCTGAAGTAGCCTGGAGCTCCACTTTAAACCAGTAATACAGTTGAGATGCAAACAAAGAGATATACACTTCTTCTAAAAGGTCCTAGGAGCTCTCATATAGTGACTTCCAGAGCTTCCTTAGCAGACTGTGAAATTTCCTATCACAATGCTGCACTAAAATAAAGAAAAGGGACAGGGGGTGTGGCTTAGCACCAAAGCGAGATGGCTGCCTAGCTTAGCTTTTGGGCTTCTGTTTGTGCCTGTCGTTTCGATCAAGGATCACAAAGATTACAGGGAGAAGCACCTCAGCTACCCGATCCCAGATGGACCCGTCAACTCATCTGAGCCAGAATATACCGGTAATGTTTTGCACACAGCACGCTGATACATAGGCCTCATCACCTGCCTCGGATCACAGTCAGCCAGCTACAGCAATTCAGCTGATCCCCTCAGTGCACTGAATGCAGGCTCTCAGTTCTCGCATCCCTCCCCTCTATCCAGCCTAGCTGATCTCCAGCAATTTGCCGTGGACATAAAGAACACACTTTCTGCTGCCATATCAGATCTCAAAACGGATCTCAGAGCAGTTGCTGCTCCTCTGAACCATGTGGAATTGGTGGCCATGACACATGGCGCAGCTATTCAACCAGTCCGTCATATCGAAGACCTGGACAATTGAGCCCTGAGGCATAATCTCAGGGTGAGCTGAATACCAGAATCGGTTGAGGGGCCACAATTGCAATCTGTAGTATGTGCTATCTTTAACACACTTTTGGGTAGGCCGCCAGGTGCGCCTATCGATATAGATGGAAAGGTGTCACAGGGCACTTAGACCTTGGGGTCGGGACACAGATCCTCCTAGAGATGCTGTCTGCTGCCTAGTCAGTTTTGTACAGAAAGAGGACATATTACGCTCCACCATTACTCTTCAGCACAGAAGAGACTTACGTCCTCTTCTTATCGTATTGCGGGATAGGCGCATCGCATACCGGTGGAAATTACCGTTTTGCCTACAAGCGACTACCGGGAATCGCACTGCATCATTACGTACCCCTGCAGAACTGCATACCTTCTGTGACACCCTAGGCATCCCAACAGTACCAGTGCCAGATTGGTACAGTTCTTTCCTACAACCCAAATCCTGGATCCACACTCATAGACCTTCATCCAACTCTTCACTGAGAATTCGAGGCGACATGGACACAGATGATAGCCTCAGAGCTTCGCCCTTGTCAGTTCGGCGCAAAACTGACTACCGAGCATAGGATCAATGGATTTGTGAGCGGGCCCCCAGCCGTCTCCTTTTGCACCCGCAGTTCACACCAGCCTTTGTGAGCTTTGTTGCCTGCATTTATAGTTAACATTGAAAATACCTATTGCAACACGGTTGCCCTGGGGTGCGCAGTGACTTGAATGATACCCCTACATTGCTGCGGCATTCATCAGGCCTAGCTCAGTATTCCAGGTAATCACTCCTTTGGATGACCTCTTTTCACCTCCACTACAGATAATAATGCTGTCTATATATCAGAATTATTTTACCTCTTTTTGGCCTCCTAACTACAGAGGTTGGAACTATTATACGAGACTTACAGTCTCCTGAATTTCTACATCTGATGCTCGTTTTTTCCCTTCCAATCAGAACTTGCGTCAAAATGGGCTATAGTGTAACTCCATCGGAGGGGCTTATTTTCCGTATCTTTCACACTGAGACACTTGGAAGATATTCTGGAGGCTATTGTGAGAAGCAGCACAGCCTGTTACTGTTAATGAATCATAAGCTACTCGATAAACATGACATTGACAGTTGCATAGGGGTGCTCTATGTACTCAGGTCTACAAAAGGGCTAATGCTGATTTATTTCTCATCTAGGAAGGTTGTCTGTGATTTATGAGATACAGTGTCTGAGACAGGTGGGACTCATGAGAGATCTAAGATGGTCCTCAGAGGAGATAGAGGCTTCCAGGGTGCCTCCCGTAAGATATTGAAGATTATTACTCCTCTCGGTCATAATATTTTTCCAGATGTTATGTTAGTCTATTGTATATTGTTTTTACTAAGACCACTGCCCTGAGTATCCGGGGTTACTATCCTTGAAGTTGTCAAGAAGGGTGAGGTCTCAGGGGACGATTGCACCTGATATTGAGATATTGAGAAGGTGGCGGCTAATGTTTCGGACCCAATATCTTTTGCCCCTGGATTTTGTACTGGATACCCTTACGCTCTGACAAACCAGCTGGGCAAACCTGGGTGTTTGGTTGACCTTCATAGATACATACAGAATCTACAATATGTTAACTTTATATGTTCATCTATAATATGTGGGTAAGCTGTGAGCACGGCTGGTGACAAGGGGAGGGAAGTTCAGCTGTGGGAAAGAGCATCTGAGTTCTGATCAGGCACCTTGTTATAGGGGACCTGAGACAGATGACCCTATCCTGCTGATGAATAGAACAAGGTTGTCTATACCCCTACTATCCAGCAAACCGTAAGCCTTGAGGCTTTTCCTGTGTTTTTGGCCTTATGTGATGCTTGGGGGGTTTCGGATGGGATCCTCTCCTACTTAGAGGGGGCCCCAGTCTGCAGCTCCCCAGCCCTTATAGCCGAAATCTTTCCCTGCTTAAGTTTACTATTTTGCAAAGTTCCTAGATAGTCGTAGATATATAAGTTATTTTATGTTAATCCTCTTCCCTACCTCAGAGAGGCAGGTCCTGTCACGCAGGGCTGGCAGCAGAGGTACAAGGGGTCAGGCAGAAGAGTAGTCGTGGGTAGCTGGGGGTTAGTGCAGGCGGATATCAAGCGAGGTCAGGATAAGCTGGGTCACAGGAACAGATAACCAGATACTTCAGGCACACTAAACGCTATAGAACGGACAGCAGCGGCTACATGGTGCTGCCCATTTAAATAGGCCGTTTGGCGCCAGTGACAAACGGCAGCCCCCGCACCGGCTGCATGCGTGCCTGCGCACAGGAATGGCCATTCCAGCCCAAATTCCAGAATTGGCAGCTGCTGTTTCCTGACAGGTTCCCCTTTGAAACTCGCTGGATAACCTTCCCGTTCCCTTTATTCTCTAACTTGTTCCTTTAGAGTGGAATAGCAGGTCTGTATCCACTTCTAGTAATACTCTGACGTGAGTCACATACCTTGGGCCCCTGTATCTGGAAAGGGCCAAACTCCTTGTCCTGCCTTTATGGTTAAGAGGAACAAAGGTTCTGATTGGGGGGCTCCCCTCCCACCCTTTCCTTCTCATCTAATTGCCACACCACAACCCCCCCCCCCTTTTTTTCCTTTCTGTCTCTCCTCCTCCCTCCGCATACCCTCTCCATCTAGAACTCACCTTACACAATTAGACACAGGCTTATCCCCTCAACATGCCTTATACAGCTCTTCTCTTTCTCAAGGTGTTCTCCCTAAATATTAAGGGCCTCAATGTTCCTGAAAAATGTAGCAGTGTTCTTGCAGAGGCACATGGACATAGAGCTCAAATTGTCTTTTTACAGGAGACGCATTTTAAATTGGGATCGATTCCCCGCTTATCCAATAGTCACTTCCCAACAGAGTATCACGCAGCCGCTGCAGACTCCAAAACCAAGGGAGTCTCAATATTACTCGATAAGTCGTCATTGTTTCGCCTTACTGACCAGTTGCTGGATCCGGAGGGCAGGTTTATTTTTTTTAACCATTTGCCGACCGCCCGCCGTGGCTTGACGGCGGCAAAGTAGTTTGTTATCGCGAAGCGCCGTCACCTGACGGCGGCCGTGATAACGAGTATTGTGAGTGTGCGTGCGCCGCCGGAGGAGCGCTCACTGTGTTCCGGGGGGCCAGGGAGTGGGTAGGGCGGACTCGATCTCCGCCGGTTACCCGCGATGGCTCCCCCCGCAGTGAGTGAAAACGGAGGTTTGTGTATGTAAACACAGATCTCCGTTCTGACAGGGGGAAGGGCTGTGATCACAGGCTTCCTGTATATGGAAGCCGCGATCACTCCCCTCCCCCTGCCAGCCCAGCCCCCATACAGTTAGAACACACTGAGGGAACACAGTTAACCTTTAGAGCACCCCCTCCAGGTTAACCCCTTCATTGCCAATGGGAATTTTCATAGCACTGATCGCTGTATAAATGCCAATGGTCCCAAAAAAGTGTCAAAATGGTCTGACATGTCCACTGCAATATTGCAGAACCGTTAAAAATCGCAGATCGCCGCCATTACTAGTAAAATAAAATAAAAAAAAAACATAAATGAATTCTTATCATTCGTAAACGCGGCAACTTTTGCGCAAACCCTCTAGGTTAACCCTTTCAATGCCAATGGGCATTTTCATAGCACTGATCGCTGTATAAATGCCAATGGTCCCAAAAAAGTGTCAAAATGGCCCGACATGTCCACCACAACATCGCAGTACCGCTAAAAATCGCAGATTGCCGCCATTACTAGTAAAATATTAAAAAAACGCATAAATTAATTCTTATCATTCGTAAACGCGGCAACTTTTGCGCAAACCAATCAATAAACACCGATTGCGATTTTATTTTTACCAAAAATATGAGGAAGAATATAAATTGGCCAAAACCGATGAAAAACATTTTTTTTTATATTTTTTGGATTTGTATTTTAGCAAAAAGTAAGAAATATTGTTTTTTTGCAAAATTGTCGCTCTTTTTTTGTTTATAGCGGTGATCAGAAATGATGCAGAGGTAATCAAATACCACCAAAAGAAAGCTCTATTTGTGGGGAAAAAAAGGGCGCAAATTTAGTTTGGGTACAACGTCGCACGACTGTTCAATTGTCAGTTAAAGCAATGCAGTGCCAAATCGCAAAAAGTGCTCTGGTCCTAAACTGGGAAATCCTTCCGGGGCTGAAGTGGTTAAAGGGCACCTGGCAAAATAGACCAGTGACCCTGGCAAATGTGTACTGTCTTAACTCAAAACAGGTTTCCTTTCTCCGGAAGGTTCTACTTCATCTGGGGACATTTCAGTCGGGCCTTTTGATTCTGGGGGCGGGGGGGAATTAACATGGAACTGAACCTGCTTCTTGACATCTCATCGGGTACCTCTTCCCTGCCTTTTTCTGCCCTGCGTCAAGTGAAACTCCAGCTCCCATCCCTCACACTTCATGACACCTGGTAAACTCTTAACCTGAGAGAGAGAGGGATTACACCTTCTTTCTCTTCTCCGCACAACCGCTACTCGAGATTGGATTACCTTTTTATACACCAGACGGACCTGTCCTTTCTTGAGGCGGTCGCCATTGAGAATTTGGTACTTTCTGACCATCACCCAGTTACATTTACCCTAGTTTTTCCTGAGAGAGTGACCTCCACTAAGATCTGGAGAATGGATGCTTCGCTTCTTACAGATCCTAGCGACTTAGCTACTATCAAACAAAAGATAGAAGACTACTTTCGCCACAATGATACACCTGATGTGTCTCCCATGACACAATGGGAGGCGCATAAATGTGTCATAAGGGGTCACCTACTCTCTATAGCAGTGAGGAAGAAAAAAGAACACCAGATCCTAACAGCAGAGCTCTCTGAAAAGATAAGTAGATTGGAAGCTCAACACAAACGTTCACAGGCAGTTAAGATAGCGAAGGAACTGGCAGATGCATGCTCACTTCTGCTAGGAGAACTATTTAAAAAAGTCCGTAGACGCCATGTATTGTCCCAAAGGTTGTTCTATGAACACAGTAATAAGCTGGGTAGGCTCCTGGCCAGGGCCATGAAAAACGCACTCTCGCCTCTACGGTACATCATGTGATAGATCTGTCAGGGAAAACACACTCTAAGAATGCAGATATTGCCGATCAATTCCAACACTTTTATAGCAACTTATACAACCTTCGAGAAAACGACCCAGGCTCCTCAGCGGCCAATACACGAGCTGATCTAATCTGAGACTTTTTGCATCAATATAGCTCTCGGGCACTCTCTGAAACTGATTTGAAAGCTTTATAAGCACCTATCTCTCTGGATGAATGGGAGCATTGAAGACTACAAAGCTGGGCAAAAGCCCAGGGCCTAATGGATTCCCTGCCCAGATTTATAAAAGCTTTACTGATATCCTGGCCCAGGGATTCCTTAAGGCTTTTAATTCCCTGCCCTCTACTCCTAATTCCTCGGTGAGCCTCTTAGAGGCTTATATCTCAGCCATACCCAAAGAAAATAAGGACCCCACCAATGTTGCAAATTACCGCTTCTCTCTTCTTAATGTGGACGTTAAGTTAAATTTTGGCAACTCGATTATCTTACCATGTACTTGCCTGGGTAAATTTGGACCAAGTAGGCTTTGTCCCTGGCAGAGAGGCAAGAGATAACACAATCAAAGCCTTAAACTTGCATCACTGGCTTACCTCTACCTGTAGGAAAGGTTTCTTTTTAACGATGGAGAAGACGTTCGGCCTATTGGCCTGGAACTATATGGATGCAGTCCTGGGATCTTTGGGGATCAGGGCACATATGCGTGCCTTCATCCTGCAAACCCTAAAGCTAGAGTCAGAGTCAATGGCCACTTGTCGAGTGCCTTCTCCATGACCATTCTTTATAAAAATGTAAACACTTCCAATCCGCTTACATCCCTCTTTCTTTTCATCATACAAGGCTATGTGTAGGGTGTTCTTATGGAGTAACAGACCTGCGTGAGTAAGTTGGCCAAAGCTGGTGCTACCAAAATCTAGGTGTGAAATCGGTCTCCCCGACCTGCAACGGTATTATTGGGCGGTTCATCTTGCCCGGGTGGTGAATTGGAAAGTGCACTCCTGTTGTAAAAGCTGGGTACACCTCGAACAGTTAGTATTGGCTACAGAACTAAGCTCAGTCCCTTGGCTCTCTAAAGAACATGTGCTGCCTACCCTTTATGCGCACCCCCTTATAGGGGCTACTCTTCACACCTTTGATAGAGCATGTGCGGTGCATGCTCTGTCTGCCAAGGACTGCTCGATTACCCCTGTTAAAGGGGACCCAGATTCCCCCCCAGGTCTGTTGAAGACCTACTTGGCAGCAGAGTGGACATATGTGGAGATGCAGGCAAAACATTTTTTTTTGTAGGGACAGATTCATGCAACATAGCGAGAATTATCTAATACCAAATTGCTCCCATTCTGGTCATATATCCAACTGAAACATTTCTTAGATAGTCCGGCCCGTAGAGACAGCTATACCAAAGCTCCAACAACTTTTGAATCTCTTCTCTCTTAATCTTCTCTCTAGAGTCATGTGATCTCGATGTTATATGCCTCAATGTTCGAAGGTCCTTGCGCTCTGAGCGGACTTTCTGGGACTCCGCTCTAAACACAGAAATTGACGACGCCAATTGGGACCGCATTCATTTATATATTCACAACATGGCAACCCAAGAGATTGGATATAAACTTAAAACAAGGTGGTACAGGATGCCAAACCTGCTTCATAAATTTTTCCCGTCGGTCTCGGCACCTGAAAGAGGCAATTTCCTCCATATATGGTGGACGTGCCCCCCGATCCAGCAATTTTGGCATAGGGTACACAACACGACAAAGGTGATCTCTTTACTCCCATTGGAGTTCTCACCAGCACAGTACCTCCTTCATTTCTCTAAGATACGCCAAAAGTCGGTAGCCATACATATGATTAATGCTGCTAGGCTTTGCGCTCCGGTCCACTGGAGGTCAAAGTCTCCCCCCTCCATGAAGGAGGGGGTCTGTCATATCAATCACCTTGCAGAGATGGAGAATCTGATATATATTACCCTTGACAAAACATCCCAATACTCAGACACAAGGGAGGCCTGGACAGTATTTCGAAAATCACAATTATATCAAGATTTGATTTAGGATGGCAATTGAGATAAGTGTATGGACTAATAACCTGATCTGATAGGAGTAGAAATCCTTTATCACACTTTACCTTTGAGATGTTCAAATATGTGTTGCCCAGGAATAGATGGGGAGGGTAGTTGGTGAGGGTTTCTCCACCCCCTCTCCTCTTTTTATCTTCTATATGCTCCCCCTTTTTTTTCTCTTCTTTCCCCTCCTATTCCACCCCACCCCCCTTTTTTAGTTTGAGTTTAGCTAAGATGGGTGGTGGGGTCAGGGGTTGGTTGGTCAACCAACCTTTCCTCTCATGTGCTCCATGACGCTAAGCGGGACCCTCTCAGAGGGACTCTTATGTTTGCTGTTTTCATTAGATAACAGTTATATAGATGTCTAGGGTTCAAGCCCATATTTGTGGGCTATTATCGATTCAACTGTTCTTTTATTTTACCGTCATGAAAAATGTTTTTTTTTCACAATTGAATGACGACATTATTTGATGGTTTTGCGAAACCTTGTGCTGGTTTGCCCTGTAGCCTTTTACATTGACTTACTTGTTGCAATGTATTTGCTCTTATAAAACTTGTAATTCCCGCATTATACTCAATAAAATGTTTATGCAAAAAAAAAAAAAATAACAGAGTTGATTTCTGGAACAAAAATGGAAAGGCAGGGTTGTTTGTATGTCATTTATATTACGTACTTGCATAGGCAGTTTACAGTAGCCACAGCTTAAGGCAAATGCAAAATGTTAAAGCCTAAGTAGAGTGTTCCCTTAATTCATACATCCTCTTTCATCTGTCCAAAATGAAAATGCTGAGAGTCATGAAATATGATGATGCACTGGTTATCCGCCTTCAACAGGAATGATGTTCCTGTGTAAATCCTAGACACTGTCTGTGGGAATCCCAAAGGAAGATCCTCATGTCGGTAATAAAGAAGGGAGGGATTTCATGTCCTTAGCACAGAAACAGGTCCAGGAAAATGTGCTCACTAAATGCTTCTGCCTACTGCATTTGTCCTTTCACAGTGCTGAGCACACTCATTTTAAAGATTAACTTACTAAATGTAAAATAAAACATCAGCAGAACATACAGAGAGCATTTCCACAATGGAAAGATTTAACTCATGAGTCTCTACGTAGGAGGCAAGCAAATTGCACCTGGTTTTTGGCTCTAGATGAAGACCTAGTTTTATACTCTGTGTTTGGTGAGTTTGGGTTCCTTTACTGTCCTGTAACTTGGGCTATATTTGTAAATGCAGTGGCGGCTGGTGCTCAATATTTTGAGGGTGGCAGCAAACAAACCTGCCCCCCTCACTCACACTAATGCCACCCCCCCCCCGCGTGGGAGACAGACGCCAGCAATCATAGCCCCCCCACTGCAGAAGATGGGCGGCGGCGATCAGTGGCTTTACCTTAGGAGGCCGATGCTGCTTCTCACTCCAGCTTGCCAAGGGAAGAGCCGGGGCAAGACTCCCTGGCCAATCAGGTCTCAGGGCCCACTTCCTGAATGTCCAGGAGGAGAAGCAGGAATACATTAGCGAATATTAATTTGCTAATGTCACACAACTAGGTGGTCTCAGGGCGCAGTGCTCTGCACCCCAAGCTCGCCCTTTTTTGAAGCCAATTAGAGCCTCAGGCTTTAATCATGTGCTTCATTTAAAAAAAATACCCCCATTGAAATCCATGTGTCCGGCGCCCTGCATGTAGATTAGGAGCCAGGTGCATGGAGTAGGGGGGCGGCGCCCCTGTGCCCCTTATGGAGTGGCCGCCACTGTGTAAATGACTGTCCAAGGTACCACTCTAATAGCTATACAATGATAATTAAGACTGTAACCTTTTTATAGGAAAAAGGCTGTTTCTGTGATGGCTGCTATTCCCTCAATAAACACAAAAAATAATCTACATCCCTCTGGCCACAGAACTTACTACGATAATGGTGATGTCCTTTTGTACAGGCTCCCCTCCTGGTGTCATGTCATTATTTTAGTAAAATCTAATGCTAGAATCCCTTTTTATAATTGGTGAAAGTTTATTTGTTGTAGAAATACCTTTCTTTAAACAAAGTCTTTGCTTAATGCATTTCTCATCTAGTTGAGAATGACATCCCCCTGCTGCCCATAGCATCTTGCAGAGATAACATAATGCATCCCAGGAGGCTTCGGAACCATCCAACACACTTTGCACAAGCATGGCTGTGCAGCTGCACATCATCAGGGAACCAGCTGCAAGAACCCTGAGCAGACAGCTTGATGATATCCCAAAGAAAGACAGCAACCTAGGACATGGCCTGCAGCAGCTTAGTGGTGGATTGCATCAAACAGCGCTGCATTGGATGAGGTGGAGATTATGACCCAACTGCCCCATCTCACACAACCAGAGAATGCTTTGAATTCATTAAGAAAATGCAAAGTGTTCTTTGAATAAAGTTAATGCCTCCTGTGTTTACTAAGCAGCAGGGAAGATGCTTGGCATGGGACCTGTAAGACAGTGGAGATCACTGTAGTAGCCATGCCTACTATAGTGATTTCCAGCTTACATGGTGTTTTGCTTGCGACTATCTAGCAAGGTTACTTTGCGATATAAGCAAGGAAGCTCAGACCTGTGCAGTGTATAAATGTGCTTTTACTATACAAAAATGCTGTACATACAAAACTATTACAATATTAGGAATACAGTATATTATGGTCTGTAACAGTAGAAATACACTTAAAAAGTTACTTAACTCCGGTTACTGTGTTCGCGATCTCCGGTGACAACGAGGACTGACAGTTGTTGGAGAATCAGGCGAAAGCATCTTTTTCTTCAATGGCTGGTTACAGATGAGAGTCTTTTGGTGTTAATGCATTATGGAGCCCCCTTGGTCTTACAGACTGTCTGTTAGTAAAAAGAACTTTGCCAGTGTTCCTGGGCTTTTCCGCGGTGGTGCGCGCACCCCCGTGCGCGTTCGCGCGCTCCCGTGCGCACCCGCGTGCGCGCGCCTGTGCACGCGCTGGAAACGGCGCCAAACAGCGCCTATTTAAACTCTGGACTTCCTGCACCAAGTTGCTGCTCGTTCTACAGCGTTCCAGACCTGTGGGCCTCAGCTCCCTACCTGTTCCTGTGTTTCACCTGTTTCCTGTTGACCCGGCTTGCCTTGACCTGTTGTCCGCTACCTGCATCGACCCCGGCTATCCACGACCATCCGCTTGTCTACTCCTCTGTACCTCCGCTGCCCGCCCGTTAAACGAACCTTTGCCTGAACTTGACGATCCACTTGCCTAACCCTTTTGTACCTCTCTGCCTGCACGTTGCCAACCCTGCTTGTACGACTATTCTCCTGTTTGCACGACCTTCTGGAATCTCACTACAACATCTGTGACCATCCAGCCCTCGTGCCATCCCGCACTCTCGGGCCTCTGTCTACACTACCAGGGGTCCTTGAATCGGGTGCGCAAGAGCGGTTGTTCCCTGCACAAGACAGACTCCACCGTCAGGTACGTAACACTGTCCTTGGTGTTTAAGGCATGATAACTCCCCCCAGCTTATGCCTGGCAACCTTTATATAGCTCAGATTGTTTACTATAACAACCGACTAACAGAAAGACATCTCTGTCATTCAATTAGAAAGGCATTCTCAAATTCTACCTCAAGATGGCACCCTGCCATCATACATGCCATAGGTTATATATTACCTGTTTACTGCAGCTATAGAGACAACGGACTCCTAAAACTGTCAACTGAATACAACAATGGTACCCATTGTATCCAACAGCATTTGTTTGAGGAGCATCCTCAAACAAACTTGCGGTAACCAGATGTCTGTTCTATGACAGTTTATAGAAAAAATTGTTCATATAATATATTTTATATCAAACGCATACCGAAAAGGTATGGAACATGCATACTTATACTGGTCCAAGCTGGACCAATGTAACTACACAAAATATTCATGCCTGGAATTCAGCTTCAAGAAAGGGGGTGGTATTCCTCTTTGAGTTGAAGCTTTATTGATTTTGAATACCCAATCATATGGAAATAAAAAAAAAATCACATAAAGTGAATATTCTCTACCCCTTTTGAAAATAAATCCCAAGAGTTTTGTCTCTATCACTACAAAGTTTGCAGGAACCAGTCCTGTTGGTGTATGGATTTTACTGGCACCCACATGAGACAGACTACAAATTATTAAAAAAATAATCTTTATTTACAACATTTTTAAAATAACGCCATCGCATATACAAACTATTTTAAAATCAATAATATCACATTTTTTCATATGATACATATGTCCCAATTGGAAACACAATACAGACAACTCTTTCTTATGGAGTGTATACTATAATCTATGAGTGGAGGTGTGTGTATTCTCACCCACTGGTCAACGCATTTCGCTGATTGTGTAGCTTCCCTTAAGACCAACTTATTGATTATCATATTATATAACATGACGGAAAGTTACCTTTGCCAGTAATATCTGGTGTGCGGACACAGGGGCTCAGCTCCTCAATATGTCTCAGGATTGTAGTAATAATATAGATGGAAACAACCGTCCCAGGTATCCAAATTAGTAGTCCCACACTCAAAGAAAAAGAGTATATATTGCTAGGAGTACATGATTTATAAGAAGATTAATTTGTAGGAGTATGTGCCAACCACCTGCCAGGTATCGTGTCCATCTGCTGCCAAGAGGCGCAAATTCATTTGAACTCTATAGTATGGCTGTTGTTCTACCATTGATATCACTTTTAGAGGAGGCAGTATACAGCTCGATGTGACAAGATAACTTTAAAGGGTGTGACACATACTCCCACTCATTAATCTTTTCATAAATAATCTACTCCTATCAAGACCTGATGGGCGATATATACTCTTTTCCTTTGAGTGTAGGACTACCAATTCGGATACCTGGGATGGTTGTTTCCATCTATATTATTACTACAATCCTGAGGAGCTGAGCCCCTGTGTCCGCCCACCCGATATTATTGGCATGTGTGACTTTCCGCAATGTTATATAATATAATACTCAATAAGTTGGTCTTGAGGAAGCTACGCAATCAGCATAACGCGTTGCCCAGCGGATGAGAATACACAAATTTCCACTCATAGGTTATAGTATATACTCCATAAGAAAGAGGTGTCTGTAATGTTATACCAATTGGGACATATGTATCATATGACACAGTTTGATATTACTGATTTTAAAACAGTTTGTATACACAATGGTGTTATTTTAAAAAATGTTGTAAATAAAGATTGATTTTTTTTATAATTTGAAGTCTGTCTCATGTGGGTGCCAGTAAAATCCATACACCAGCAGGAATGGTTCCCGCAAACTTTGTAGTGACTAGGGGAATATTTGGTTGCGGAAGGGGTAGAGGTCCTTCCCTTTACACTGTCTCTGTGGGGGGTTTTTTCATGGAAAATTAATATAAAGCTGATGTGAGTTATTTATTTAGTCATTGTGTGTGAAAAAGATTTTCAGATAGGTTTTGGCAATTTTGGAAAGACGGAATGGTGGGAGGAAGAGAAAAACAGACAATTGTTCTAAATCACGGTCATATGTTGGGGGAATAGATTCTGCTTGCTTCAAGTACGTTACTTGTATCTCCAGTTACAGCAATCACTGAAATACTTCCTCTTATGTTTCCCAGTGCTCACTCCCCAGGTATACACATCTGGGAACAACCACAGCTAGGAAGAGATCCCCCAATTAGCTAATCAATCCAGTTACATAGAGCTGATTGATGCTTCCATATGGCCTGTGATGATGTCATACTAAAAACAGGTAGAACCAGGATGTTTCATACACTAACACAGGTCTTGAATGTCTAAAATAGTTCTCTAAGAGGAAAGTATTCTAAATACCATTTGTTGTATGTACACAGGGGTACTGTAGTAGTGTCCGGTATACCTTCGTAGTTAGTCGAGATACATTGACCTAACTAATCGATTAACCCCCTAGAGAAGGATCGACACCAACAAGGGTCTACACATATGGACCCCTCACTCGTGACCCTTTGTATTCTCCTTCATAAAGTCACTAACGACATTGACCTCTATGTTCATTGCATGAACTTCGTTCGTCTTAGATAAGGGGGTTGTATACTGGCACTAAATCTTGTTAACAGACAAAAAGAGAAGGAGGGTGGTAAGGCAGAAAG
>BLSH010074449.1:763215-774098 GCA_018402905.1 Glandirana rugosa | reverse complement strand
AACTGGATGGACTTGTGTCTTTTTTCAACCTGACTAACTATGTAACTATGTAACTATGTATTCTGACAGCCACTGCTCCCATGGCTGTCAGAAAACCCTAATGGCTGCATCTAATTGGCTGTAATCACTGTTCACTTAAGAAATTTCTGCCCGGCTCCTTTGATTCTCAGGCTAAAGTTTGTCAAATTTGGTGGTGCCAACAGGGCCTGCCATGGCTTGAAATTCGAACCAGCCAATTATCAATATAGGAAACTGTCAAGTGCTTAAAAGCAGAAGTAAACTATATAGATATAAATATACTGTATATGAAAATATACAGTATCTTATAAAAGTGAGTACACCCCTCACATTTTTGTAAATATGTTATTATATTTTTTCATGTGGCAACACTGAAGAAATTACACTTTGCTACAATGTAAAGTAGTGAGCGTACAGCTTGTATAACAGTGTAAATTTGCTGTCCCCTCAAAATAACTCAACACAAAACCATTAATATCTAAACCGCTAGCAACAAAAGTGAGTACACCCCTAAGTGAAAATGTCTAAATTGGGCCCAAAGTGTCAATATTTTGTGTGACCACCATTGTTTTCCAGAACTCCCTTAACCCTCTTGGGCATGGAGTTCACCAGAGCTTCACAAGTTGCCACTGGAGTCCTCTTCCACTCCTCCATGATGACATCACTGAGCTGGTGAATGTGAGAGACCTTGAGCTCCTCCACCTTCCATTTAAGTTTGCCCCACAGATGCTCAACAGGGTTTAGGTCTGGAGACATGCTTGGCCAGTCCATCACCTTTACCCTCAGCTTCTTTAGCAAGACAGTAGTCATCTTGGAGGTGTGTTTGGGGTCATTATCATGTTGGAATACTGCCCCGCAGCCCAGTCTCCGAAGGGAGGGGATCATGCACTGGTTCAGTATGCCACAGTACATGTTGGCATTCATGGTTCCCTCAATGAACTGTAGCTCCCCAGTGCCGGAAGCACTCATGCAGCCCCAGACCATGATACTCCCACCACCATGCTTGAATGTAGGCAAGACACACTTGTCTTTGTACTCCTCACCTGGTTGCCGCCACGCACGCTTAACACCATATGAACCAAATAAGTTTATCTTGGTCTCATCAGACCACAGGACATGGTTCCAGTAATCCATGTCCTTAGTCTGCTTATCTTCAGCAAACTGTTTTTTTTTGCTTTCTTGTGCATCATCTTTGGAAGAGGCTACTTTCTGGGACGACAGCCATGCAGACCAATTTGATGCAGTGTGCGGCGTATGGTCCGAGCAATGACAGGCTGACCCCCCACCCCTTCAACCTCTGCAGCAATGTTGGCAGCACTCATACGTCTATTTCCCAAAGACAACCTCTGGATATGACACTGAGTATGTGCACTCAACTTCTTTGGTCGACCATGGTTAGGACTGTTCTGAGTGGAACCTGTCCTATTAAACCGCTGTATGGTCTTGGCCACCGTGCTGCAGCTCAGTTTCAGGGTCTTTGCAATCTTATTATAGCCTAGGCAATCTTTATGTAGAGCTACAATTCTTTTTTTCAGATCCTCAGAGAATTCTTTGCCATGAGGTGCCATGTTTAACTTCCAGTGACCAGTATGAGAGAGTGAGAGCGATAACACCAAATTTAACACACCTGCTCCCCATTCACACCTGAGACCTTGTAACACTAATGAATCACATGACACAGGGGAGGGAAAATGGCTAATTGGGCCCAATTTGGACATTTTCAATGAGGGCTGTACTCACTTTTGTTGCCAGCGGTTTAGACATTAATGGCTGTGTGTTGAGTTATTCTGAGGGGACGGCAAATTTACACTGTTATACAAGCTGTACACTCACTACTTTACATTGTAGCAAAGTGTCTTTTCTTCAGTATTGTCACATGAAAAGATATGATAAAATATTTACAAAAATGTGAGGGGTGTACTCACTTTTGTGAGATACTGTATATATATATGCCCACCCTTTGCAGCTATAGCAGCATCAACTCTTCTGGGAAGGCTGTCCACAAGGTTTAGAAGTGTGTCTATGGGACTTTTTGACCATTCTTCCAGAAACGCATTTGTGAAGTCAGGCACTGATGCTGGACGAGAAGGCCTGGCTTGCTTGCTTGCTCTAATTCATTCCAAAGGTGTTCTATCTGGTTTAGGTCAGTCAAGTTCCTCCACCCCAAACTTGCTCATCCATGTCCTTATGGATCTAGAGGGTGGAGTCTAGGAGGAGTTGCTTGGAGTATTCATAAGGGCCCCAGCCAATCCCCAGCAAAATGGGCTGGCAGGAGGCGGAGCACCTCATAAATACTCTTGAGTCATGCCAACAGGGGCAGTTAGGTGGAAGATGGATATGTAGACAAAGTGCTGAGGAGGCTGTTGGTGGCCCTTGAAGGTGCCCCCTAGTCTGGGGAGGGGGTGACTTTGGGCCTGGGGCTCGGGTGCTGGAGGGACTCTTTACAAGGGACCAGGAAGGGACCCTTCCTGGAGACACGAGAGAAACGAGACACGAGAGAAAGGAAAGGACAGTGGGAGCAGGCCTGCATGTCCAGGTGGTCTCCTGAGAAGTCAGCTGGGTGAGCTGGTGAGTGATCAGTCTGGGAGGACTGTGGAGAGAGAAAGTGTCAGTCTGGGAGGACTGTGGAGAAGTAGCAAGGAGGGCTAGTGAAAGGGGCACCTACAGCCAGGTGCTGGGATCAGTAGCCACAGGAGGAATGTAAGCTTGTCACATGGACATTGCTACACAACCAAGGGGCCCGGGGTCCCTGCCTGTAAAGGGTTTTTGCTTTGATCTGGCTGAGTGTCTGATCAGTGTCCCAAGTGAGTTTTTCTGCAAGCAACTGTGCTGGAGGAAGTTTTTGCTGTTTATGTTCCACTTCTAAGGACTACATATCCCATGGTACCTTGCTGCCTGCAAGCAGTGATTCCTGTAATGAATCCACCTCCTGAAACTCCTCATCTCATTACCTCTGTGTTTCAGAAGGCAGGCTTTGTGATTTGTGTGACACTGCAGCGCCTACTCATAGGGCATAGTGAATGTTTTACAGAATTCAAGGAAGTAAGCATGTGGAGATCTTCACAAAGCAGGTTCACTAATGTAAAGATTATTAAGATTGATAAGGGTAAGCTACAAATAATTGAAATACAGCGTGAAAATGAATATATGATTTTAAATTCTGATCATAGATACACTTTAAGAAATGAGACTAAGACAGGTCCAATTTTCTGCGTAGAAATGCTCTCTGCACCTTATGCAAAATAAAAGCATATTGACATGCTAAGAGAGCGGTGTGGAAAGCCTGTGACCTTTGGGCTGTTCAAGCAGAGGAGCTGAAACCAAGAGGTTCCCAGAGAATCCCAGGTTCTGTGAATGCAGAGTAGCTGGAAGACCTTCCAGAGAAGACACGAGGCACATAGTTATGCAATATGAGAATGTTTGCATTACAAAAAAAAGATCTGCTTTAACCTCTTGGCGCCAAGTGCGGGGAAATATGCAGCCTCTCGGCGGGCAGACGGGCCTTGGCGCCAAGCTGCTGCATATTTGCATGCAATAGAGCTGTGCTGAGAGTGCGCACCACCAGCACAGTACCAGCGGCTAACCGAGCTTTCTGATCATGTGACTGCCGTGACAGCCAATCATGGCAGTCACATGATCATAAGCCCCACCTCCCAGCATTCTAAACCCCTTAAAGGGCTGGCAGGCAGCGGCTCCAAGGCGTTAAAGAGGAACTGAACTCGAAAAATAAGGTCTATAACGCAGACAGAGAATAGAGGTCTACTCCCCCATTATTACATGTGGTGCTCATTGTCCATTACTAATGTACCATGATTTTTTCTAAACTTTGTCTCTGTGTAGAGGTGGCCATTTGGTAGAGGCAAAACCTTTGCTTCCCAAATGTTAGAGCCACCAGTGAGCAGCACAGAAGCGATATACTATCTCAACTAAAATCTCTTGAGAGTAGAAGTTAGAGGCAGTAGTACCTTATGGTGGCCATACACACTTCAATAAATTATCAGTTTCTTTTCCGATCAATCTCTCCCAATATGAATGATTGATCTATAGCCGACAACCCATTAGGCCGATATGCCACACACAGAGAAGTGTATTTCAGTCCATAGTTAACCCCTTCAGCCCTGGAAGGATTTCCCACTTTAGGGACAGAGCACGTTTTGCGATTCGGCACTGCGTCGCTTTAACTGACAATTGCGCGGTCGTGCGACATTGTACCCAAACAAAATTTGCTTCCTTTTTTCCCCCACAAACACAGCTTTCTTTTGGTGGTTTTTGATCACCTCTGTGTCATTTCTGATCACCGCTACAAACAAAAAAAGTGTCGACAATTTTGCAAAAAAACCCCCAATATTTCTTACTTTTTGCTATAATACATAACCCAAAAAATATATAAAAAAAAATTTTCAGCAGTTTTGGCCGATATATATTCAACCTCATATTTTTGGTAAAAAAAAATTGCAATTGCCGTATATTGACTGGTTTGCGCAAAAGTTGCTGCGTTTACGAATGTTGAAAAGTCATTTATGGGGTTTTATTTTTTACTAGTAATGGAGGCGATCTACGATTTTTAGCAGGACTGTGATATTGCGGCGGACATGTCGGACCATTTTTACACTTTTTTGGGACCATTGGCATTTATACAGCGATCAGTGCTAACTGTGTAAATGTCACTGGCAGGGAAGGGGATAACCTGCTAAGGGTTAACTGTGTTCCCTGTATTTTAATGACTGCCCTGACCCCCAGATGGACACCTCCTCTGGCCGGTCTGTGCACACTTTTGCATTTCTCAAACACTTTTGCAAATCGCTACACGCCCTTTATCTAGTGGACTACTACTCAGTGGTACAGAATGGTTACACGCCAATAGACTTACTGCTGGTCGATCAAAACTACCTGGAGTCACTCTCTGGTGCATCCATTGGATCTCTCACCATATCTGACCATGCCCCGTTTCCGTTTCCCTTGTCCCTCTGTCCTCCAACAATGGACCTGGCGCTTAAATGAAAACCTGCTAGATGACGCAGTGGCTCTGAAACAGGTCTCTGATACCATATCCCTTTACTTTAGGGAGAATGTGCCGGGGGGAGAAGGGGACAGCTTCGGTGTGGGAGGGCCACAAAGTGGTGGTACGTGGGGATGTCCCAGGGGGCTAGGCTGAAGAAGGCGTGTACTGGGGAACTACAGACCCTCCTGGCCAAATTACGAGCTGCAGAACTTAAGCACAAACACCGGGCTTCCCCGACCCTACACGCAGAACATATGTCCCTTAGAGAGGAATTGTCGAATCTCTTAAAAACCCAAATTAGGGCTAGACTGCGACATGTCTCGCACAAATTCTATGAGTTCGGCAATAAGTGCTGGAGGCTGCTGGAAAGAGCCCTTAGGCGACAACGTACATCGGGTCATGTAAACAAACTCCACACCACTACGGGAATCCCCGCGGTACTCCCCTCAAAAATTGCGAACACTTTTCGAGACAACTATGCCCAACTATACCAGCTCCCAGCCACCCATGCAGGTAAAACCTCGACACAAAAAGCAGAATGTTTATCGGGGTACCTGGAGGAAGCAAAGGCTCCCCAGTTAACAGCACAAATTAGGGAACAACTAGATAAACCCATCTCGACGACAGAGATCGAGGCAGTGGTCAGGGATTTGCCTAAAGACAAGAGCCCGTCCCCAACGGGTACACCAATGCTTATTACTGCAAGTTCCTCCCCCTCCTATCAGCCTAAATGTGTGAATACTTTAATTCCCTTGCCTCGGGAACAGCTATCCCCAAAGTGGCATTGTTAGCCCACATCACGGTTCTCCCGAAGGAGGGGCAAGACCCCGCAACCCCCAGCAGCTACAGGCCAGTTTCGCTGTTAAACACAGATACGAAGGTCTTGGCTAAGATCTTGGTGAACCGGTTAAAACCCATAATAAAAACGGTCATACACCCTGACTAAACGGGATTCATCCAGGGGAGGGAGGCCAGAGATAATTCTAACAGGGCAATCCAGCTAATTCACTGGATGAACACAGGGCGATCCAGTTCACCCTGTCTGCTGCTATCCACTGAAAAGGCTTTCGACAGGGTGGACTGGACGTACCTCCAGGCTGTACTGGATAGACTGGGCCTGGGCAGTAACATGTTAAGCTGGATAGGCTCCCTGTATAGCTCACCAGAGGCTCGGGTGAAGGTAAACGGGACTCTTTCAGAAGCCTTCTCCATAAGAAACTGAACACGACAGGGCTGCCCCCTATCTCCACTTATTTTTGCCCTTACTCTTGAGCCACTATTGAATATGATACGCCTCAACCCCAATATAAAAGGGCTGCAGGTGGGAATGGCGGAACATAAACTGTTGGCATTCGCCAATGATGTCCTGTTCTATGTCTCCGACCCGCTGATCTCCCTCCCCAACATAATGGCAGAGCTACGTAGATTCCAGTCCATTTCTAAATTCAAGATTAATTATAATAAGTCAGAGATCCTGCCCCGGGTAATCCCCTCCGCGTTGTGCTCCCAACTGCAGGCCTCCTTCTCGTTCACATGGTGTAGTTCCTCCTTAAAATACCTAGGAATCTACTTCCCTGCCCTCTACTCACAATTGTAACTATGCCCCCCTGCTTTCCACACTTACAACTGATCTACAAGGGTGGGATCGCACCACCTTCTCCTGGATGGGTCAAGTCGGTATTCTGAAGATAAATGTCCTGCCGAGGTGCTGTTCTACCTCCAGGTGATCCCCATCTCACTGCCCAGATCCCTTTTCTCTGCCCTCAACAGCTTATTCTCAAGATGTATCTGGCAGGGTCAGAACCCCCGCATTGCCCTATGTATATTACAGTGCCCCAAAAGAGTAGGGGGGCTGGGAGTCCCTCCTATACGTAGATATTTTGAAGCAATTGCATTACAGAGAATACTAGACTGGCACCACCATACCCCCACTAAATCTTGGGTTTCCCCCGAGAAGTTCCTCGCAGGGCGAAACTTGTCTCAGATTTCATGTCCCCTGTCTCTGTTCACGCGCTGGGGATGTGGGATGCCCTGAACATCCAGGGGAGGCTGTCACTGCCTGGATCTCCGCTCTCTCCCCTGGGTGCATTCCCTTGGTTCCCCCCCAGAGGGCATGTCTCTTACTTCCGCACATGGGCAGGAGATGGGGAGGCACGATGCAGGAGGCACCTACCTACATATTTGGTGGGAGTGTCCGATACTCCGGCCCTTCTGGATGGACGTCAGAGCTCAAATAAAGGCAATTTTGGATATTGACATGGAGGACTCCCCACTGGAATTTCTCCTGCATGTGCCACCCCCCCCCCCCCCCGGTCAATACCGTAAATCGGTTCTGCCACGCCTTCTGAACGCTGCTAGACGTCTACATTGGAAATCACCACACGTTCCCACCAGACAGGAATAGATCCGCTTGGTAAATTCAGTCATGGCTGCGGAAGAGTGGGTGGCGCAATGCAAGGACAAACACGGGAAATTTTATGGTGTTTGGGCTACTTGGATTCATTGAAAGTCTAATACCCCGACCAGGGCCAGACTGGCCCACCGTGATACCGGGAGGTTTCCTGGTGGACCGACTACCCTGGGGCCGCTTTCAGCTGTGGCTGCAGCGACGCCAAGGGCCGATCCGAGTGCAGAGTCCTCCCTCCCTGCACTTTGTGTAATCACAGTGGTCTCCCGCTGTGTCACTATAGAGCAGGGATCTGAAATATCCGGCAGCCGGCCACTGTAGCAAAGCTCCGCCTCCTAGACGGTGATAGACGGAACACTGATCAATGCCAGGAAATTAAAACAGTGTTTCGTCTATCACGGTCTAGGAGGCGGAGCTTTGCTACAGTGGCCGGCCGCCGAATATTTTAGATCCCTGCTCTATAGTGACACAGCGGGAGACCGCTGTGTGTAATCCATGGACTGGCGAGGCTGCATATGGGCACAGGTAGGCTGCATATGGGCACTGATGAGGCTGCAGATGGGCACAGCAAGGCTGCATATGGGCACTGGTGAGGCTGCAGATGGGCACAGCAAGGCTGCATATGGGCACTGGCAAGGCTGCAGATGGACACAGTAAGGCTGCAGATAGGCACAGCAAGGCTGCATATGGGCACTGATGAGGCTGTAGGTGGGCACAACAAGGCTGCATATGGGCACTGGCGAGGCTGCAGATGGGCACAGCAAGGCTGCATATGGGCAATGGCGAGGCTGCAGATGGACACAGCAAGGCTGCAGATGGGCACTGATGAGGCTGCAGATGGCACAGCAAGGCTGCATATGGACACAGGTAGGCTGCATATGGGCACTGATGAGGCTGCAGATGGCCACAGCAAGGCTGCATATGGGCACTGATGAGGCTGCAGATGGGCACTTATGAATCTGCAGATGGGCACAGCAAGGCTGCATATGGGAACTGAGGCTGCAGATGGGCACAGCAAGGCTGAATATGGGCACTGATGAGGCTGCAGATGGGCACAGTGAGACTGTATTGATGGGCACTGATGAGGCTGCATTGATGGCACAGTGAGGCTGCATTGATGGCACAGTGAGGCTGCATTGATGGCACAGTGAGCCTGCAAATGGGCACAGTGAGCCCGCAAATGGGCACAGTGAGGCTGCATTGATGCCACAGTGAAACTGCAAATGGGCACACTGAGACTGCAAATGGGCACATTGAGCCTGCAAATGGGCACAGTGAGGCTGCATTGATGGCACAGTGAGGCTGCATTGATGGGCACTGATGAGGCTGCAAATGGGTACAGTGAGGCCGCATTGATGGGCACTGATGAGGATGCAGATGGGCACAGCAAGGCTGCATATGGGCACTGATGAGGCTGCAGATGGGCACAGCGAGGCTGCATCGATGGACACTGATGAGGCTGCAGATGGGCACAGTAAGGCTGTATTGATGGGCACTGATGAGGCTGCATTGATGGCACAGTGAGGCTGCATTGATGGCACAGCAAGCCTGCAAATGGGCACAGTAAGCCTGCAAATAGGCACAGTGAGCCTGCAAATGGACACAGTGAGGCTGCATTTATGGCACAGTGAGGCTGCATTGATGGGCACTGAGGCACTGATGAGGCTGCAAATGGGTACAGTAAGGCTGCATTGATGGGCACAGTGAGGCTGCAGATGGGCATAGTGAGGCTGTATTGATGGGCACTGATGAGGCTGCATTGATGGCACAGTGAGGCTAAATTGATGGCACAGTGAGCCTGCAAATGGGCACAGTGAGCCTGCAACTGGGCACAGTGAGGCTGCATTGATGGCACAGTGAGGCTGCATTGATGGGCACTGATGAGGCTGCAAATGGGTACAGTGAGGCTGCAGATGGGCACAGTGAGGCTGCCTTGATGGGCACAATGGGGCTGCATTGATGGGCACAGTGAGGCTGCAGATGGGCACTGATGAGGGTGCATTGATCTCTTGTATCATGTCCACACCATCTGACCATCTCTTGTCTTTTATCGTGTCTGCAGTGTCTGAGGGGGGAGTCTGGAGAGGAGTCAAGATTGGGAGTGCTGCCGATGTCCTGACGAAATGCGCAACTCCGCAGAAATTCGAACCACATCATTTCCAGTTTCTTTAAACCCACAGCAATTGGACATTTTGACGAATTTGTGTTTGGAAACACCAGTGGCAACCGAATGCAGTCCGGTGCAGGAACATTTTGGCCTTTTCAGAGCACAGCAGCTAATGGGGACAAAGTTGTTGCCACCTCCGCTAATAATAGCATACACTGGACTGTATTCCCTTGTTGTGTGCAAACACCTATTCGTGAAAATGTCACATTACTTCTAAATCTGAAATTACTCATTGTTGAAAGAAACCTGAAGTGGCGTGGTTCGAGATTCTGCTGAGTTGCCTATTTTGGCAGAACACCAGGATGGGGGTCAAGGGAGAAGTTAGACGTGTATGAACTGTGGAGAGGAGACTATAGGATAAACCAGAGCCGCCAAGCTGGAGCCATCTGACTGAGCCTTGCCCGCTGTGCCCCTTACCTTAGTGTATTTCTTCTGTATTTTTTCTGCGGAAGGTGGTCCCCTCCACATTCATGGTGTCCCCTTTGATGATTGCTCCACTTTTACCACTTTAGCCCTATGTGCTTTTCATATCTTTCTTATCTATATACAATACACTGGGCTGGTATAAAAATGCTATGGGGCTGGTCTGACATTTTTTCCAGAGCTGGTTTTTATTCCCAGTCCAGCCTTGACCCCGACCAACACACCTTAGACCCTCCAAAGTACTACAGCTGGAACTTAACGCATTTTTACACAGTGCTGAGAGTTTGTTTTTGTTATTGTTGTCTTTAACTGTTCTATCTTTTGTTTCATTTGTCCGATATATACGGGGGGGTTATCCTCCTACCCCCCCCCCACTCCTTTGCCCCTCCCCCTATCATCCCACCAACCTATACCCTCTTCAATCCAACCGCCATCGGTTTGCTCGAGATTTGAGGTTACAAACTTTAAGACAAAGCCCCAGACAGGTACACTAGTAAATAAGCATACCTCACAGCTTTGTGTAAGGTCTAATGTGGCAAAGTTATACTACGAACTTTGTTAGAATAAATAGGTGTTAAAACTTTCCCACGGTTATTAAAACAGGTCGGGTAAAAACCTCAAAACTCACTGTAATACAGGTTAAACGAAAAAAAGGAGGGAAAAAAACAAAACAAGGTTATGTGTGTTGCCCTTATTTGTGCACATATCGTTTTGTACACAATGACGTTATGAAAAGACACTCTTTATGAACTAAAAGACCTTTTTAGAGATCCCACGGTTGTTAAAGTCAGTACTGACATATTGAAACGGTGTAATCTGGAATGTGTTTCGACACTCCATACGAATAAATGATCACATGGACAGAC
>BLSH010074449.1:745439-762800 GCA_018402905.1 Glandirana rugosa | reverse complement strand
TGTGTGTCTGTGTGTGCCACACTAAGCATGGACAACAGAAAGAGGAGGAGAGAACTGTCTGAGAACTTGAGAACCAAAATTGTGGGAAAATATCAACAATCTCAAGGTTACAAGTCCATCTCCAGAGATCTAGATTTGCCTTTGCCCACAGTGCGCAACATTATCAAGAAGTTTGCAACCCATGGCACTGTAGCTAATCTCTCTGGGCACAGACGGAAGAGAAAAATTGATGAAAGGTTGCAACGCAGGATAGTCCAGATGGTGGATAAGCAGCCCCAAACAAGTTCCGAAGAAATTCAAGCTGTCCTGCAGGTTCAGGGAGCATCAGTGTCAGCGCGAACTATCCGTCGACATTTAAATGAAATGAAACGCTATGGCAGGAGACCCAGGAGGACCCCACTGCTGACACAGAGACATAAAAAAGCAAGACTATAGTTTGCCAAAATATACTTGAGTAAGCCAAAATCCTTCTGGGAACACGTCTTTTGGACAGATGAGACCAAGATAGAGCTTTTTGGTAAAGCACATCATTCTACTGTTTACTGAAAACAGAATGAGGCCTACAAAGAAAAAAACACAGTGCCTACAGTGAAATATGGTGGAGGTTCAATGATGTTTTGGGGTTGTTTTGCTGCCTCTGGCACTGGTGCCTTGAATGTGTGCAAGGCATCATGAAATCTGAGGATTACCAAAGGATTTTGGGTCGCACTGTAGAGCCCAGTGTCAGAAAGCTGGGTTTGCGTCCGAGATCTTGGGTCTTCCAGCAGGACAATGACCCCAAACATACTTCAAAAAGCACCCAGAAATGGATGGCAACAAAGCGCTGGAGAGTTCTGAAGTGGCCAGCAATGAGTCCAGATCTAAATCCCATTGAACACCTGTGGAGATATCTTAAAATTGCTGCTGGAAAAAGGCGCCCTTCCAATAAGAGAGACCTGGAGCAGTTTGCAAAGGAAGAGTGGTCCAAAATTCCGGATGAGAAGTGTAAGAAGCTTATTGATGGTTATAGGAAGTGACTGATTTCAGTTATTTTTTCCCAAGGGTGTGAAACCAAATATTAAGTTAAGGGTGCCAATAATTTTGTCTAGTCCATTTTTGTAATTTTGTGTGACATTATGTCCAATTTGCTTTTTTTCCTCCCTTTTTTGGTTTTGTTCCAATACACACAAAAGGAATAAACATGTGTATAGCAAAACATGTGTTACTTCAATACTTTTCTGTGAGAAATACTTGATTATCTGGAAAAATTTCTGGGTGCCAACAATTTCGGCCATGACTGTATGTTCCTTATAACTGGATGTACCAACATGTTCTTGAATGATATTGTTACTTGTGCATTCCAAACTGGGTGCCCCTGCTGTGTGATTGTTTTGTCTTCCTTTTTATGTTGGAAATGTAAATCTTCTTTACATCTTTGGAAAATAAAATAAAGATTATATAAAAAAACTGTGTTCCCTGTGTGTGTTACTAACTGTATGGGGGCTCGGCTGAGTGGGGGAGGAGAGTGATCGCGGCTCCCATATACAGGGAGTCTGCGATTACATTCCTTCCCCCTGTCAAAACGGAGATCCATGTGTTTACATACACAGAACTCCGTTCTGTCACTGCGGGGGAGCAATCGCGAGTAGCCGGTGGACATCGAGTCTGCCCTACTCGCTCCCTGGCTCCCCCGGAACACAGTGAGTATGCGAGCGCACCTCCGGCGGCACGCGAGCACTCACGATCGGGTAACGTCGGTTTGCGATATCGAACCACTTAGCCATCGTCAGACGATGGTGGGCTGACGGCAAGTGGTTAAAGTGTCACCAAATCCACTAAAACTAATAATAAATGCTGTATTCCATGCTGTTCATACTCACTCAGTCACTATGAGATTTGTTTTCTATATTCTGCAAAAAAGCTGGTTTATCCTGCTGCTCTATATTTCCACCTTCTGTTCATGTCCCCAATTGAGCTAGGGATTTTGCAGCTGTAGTAGAAAATCTGCACATTCTCAGGTTTCAATGAGTCTCTATGCTGAGCATTTCCCTATCATATCTGAGCAGCCCATGTGACTATACAGTGAGAGAAAAAAGTATTCGATCCCCTGCTAATTTTGTATGTTTGCCCACTGATAAAGAAACAATCAGTCTGTAATTTTAATGGTATTTTAACAGTGAGAGACAGAATAACAACAAAAAAATCCAGAAAAACGCATTACAAAAAAGTTATAAATTGATTTGCATTTTAATGAGTGAAATAGGTATTTGACCCCTTCGCAAAACATGACTTAGTACTTGGTGGCAAAACCCTTGTTGGCAATCACAGACAAGGTCAGGCCTTTCTTGTAGTTGGCCACCAGGTTTGCACACATCTCAGTAGGGATTTTGTCTCACTGCTCTTTGCAGATCCTATCCAAGTCCTTAAGGTTTCAAAGCTGACATTTGGTAACTCGAACCTTCATCTTCCACCATATATTTTCTATGGGATTAAGGTCTGGATACTGGCTAGGCCACTCCAGGACCTTAAAGTGCTTCTTCTGGAGCCACTCCTTTGTTTCCTTTTTTGGGTCATTGTCATGCTGGAATACCCATCCACAACCCATTTCAATGCCCTGGCTGAGGGAAGGAGGTTATCACCCAATATTTGATGGTACACGGCCCTCTCCATTGTAACTTTGATGTGGTGAAGTTGTCCTGTCCCCTTAGCAGAAAAACACCCCCAATGCATAAAGTTTCCACCTCCTTCTTGGGGTCATAGGCAGCATTCCTCCTCCTCCAAACACAGCGAGTTGAGTTGATGCCAAAGAGTTTGATTTTGGTCTCATCTGACCACAACACTTTCACCCAGTTCTCCTCAGAATCATTCAGATGTTCATTAGCTAACTTCAGTCGGGCCTGTACATGAGCAGGAGGACCTTGCAGGCACTGCAGGATTTCAGTCGTTCACAGAGTAGTGTTTTACCAATTGTTTTCTTGGTGACTGTGGTGCCAGCTGCCTTGGGATCATTGACAAGATTCTCCCCTGTAGTTCTGGGCTGATTCCTTACTGTTCTCGTGATCATTGAAACTATACGAGGTGAGGTCTTGCATGGAGCCCCAGACTGAGGGAGATTGACAATTATTTTGTGTTTCCTCCATTTGTGAATAATCGCACCAACTGTTGTCACCCTCTCACTAAGCTGCTTGGCAATGGTCTTGCGATGGTCTTGTAGCCCATTTCAGCCTTGTGTAGGTCTACAATCTTGTCCCTGACATCCTTGGACAGCTCTTTGGTCTTGGCCATGGTGGAGAGATTGGAATATGATTGATTGGTTGCTTCTGTGGACAGGTGTCTTTTATATAGGTAGCAAGCTGAGATTAGGTGTGCTCCTAATCTCAGCTTGTTACCTGTATAGAAGACACCTGGGAGCCAAAAAACTTGCTTATTGATAGGGGATCAAATACTTATTTCACTGATTAAAATGCAAATCAATTTATAACTTTTTTAAAATTAGTTTTTCTGGATATTTTTGTTATTATTCTGTCTCTCACTGTTAAAATAAACCTACCATTAAAATTATAGACGGATCATTTCTTTGTCAGTGGGCAAACGTACAATATCAGCAGGGAATCAAATCATTTTTTTCCTCACTATAGAATCACACATGTGGGCATATACACAGTGGTAAATGACACTCTTCCCCCTCCCTCCTCCTCCATGCCTACTAATCAGCTAAACACAACGTGGGTGGGATATTACATGTAAATTAATGGTGGCTTCACCTCCATCTTATTCTAGGACACAGGCTGGAGGGGCGTGACACAGCCTGTGACTGGTGGAAACCTGCCCACACCATGTTATTTTCACAAAATAATAAAGATTTGGTTTCAAATAAACAGTATACTGTATTTGTAGGCCTATTTAAAACAGTGTATTGATATGATTTATTTATTTTTACTCTGTATTCCAAAGGCTGTTTCTTTTTGAATTTTGAACATGTGACCAGCAGCAGAGGACTAGAAGCTCCTCCTGCTTATGTCTACCTGCAGACAAACTGGGAAAGAGCTGGGTTATGTGACAGCTGTACATAGATTAGGAAAAAGGTATTCCAATTATTTTTTTGATTAAAATAATTACAGTGCCATCATCCACATACAGAAATAGAAGGGACAGTGTAAATTAAAAAGTGTGTGTTTAGTATAATTTTAAGGTACAATCATAGCGTATGATCATAAGTCAACAATCATATCTCTGTTTCCACCATGGAGTCTAATAAATCCGATCAATCAAATCTGATCATTCAAAATACAATTTTATTCATGAACAAAGCATCCCAAATCTGTCAATCAATGCAAAATGATCAATATTTTTCTACCAGGGTTGAATGCCATTGAAACGGAGTCTAAATTGATTGGAAGGGAAGTTATAGCTATTCAATTGTTTACTGATTCTTTTGATCAAATCGTACATTGATTGGGTAAAAAAGAATAAATAAGCATGTATGGTCACCGTTGGATCACACACTGCAGATATACAGCTTTGAGGTTGTAGGCACAAGAGTTTCTAGGCACCTTCACATGCCAGAAAGTGCACTGCTATTTCTCAGCAGGATTTCAAGATAAAAGGTAAGGTTTTTCAAGGTAATAACATTTTTTGCCCGGTAATTTAACAACTCTTCACTTTGTAAGATTTTTTCCATTTCAACTCTCCAGCACCTACCATTGGGAAAACTGATCATTTACTGCCAATTAGAACACACATAACAGAGGTATTTATATGTATAGTAATACATTTGATTTGACACCAGTATGGCAAAAAGTATGTACATCATCTCACAAAAGTGAGTACACCCCTCACATTTTTGTAAATATTTGATTATATCTTTTCATGTGAAAATATTGAAGAAATGACACATTGCTACAATGTAAAGTATTTAGTGTTCAGCTTGTACAACAGTGTAAATTTGTTGTCCCCTCAAAATAACTCAACACACAGCCATTAATGTCTAAACCGCTGGCAACAAAAGTGAGTACACCCCTAAGTGAAAATGTCCAAACTGGGCCCAAAGTGTCAATATTTTGTGTGGCAACCATTATTTTCTTGCCCTGCCTTAACCCTCTTGGGCATGGAGTACATCAGAGCTTCACAGGTTGCCACTGGAGTCCTCTTCCACTCCTCCATGACAACATCATGGAGCTGGTGGATGTTAGAGAACTTGCACTCCTCCACCTTCAATTTGAGGATGCCCCACAGAGGATCATAAGGGTTTAGGTCTGGAGACATGCTTGGCCAGTCCATCACCTTTACCCTCAGCTTCTTTAGCAAGGCAGTGGTCATCTTGGAGGTGTGTTTGGGGTCATTATCATGTTGGAATACTGCCCTGCGGCTCAGTCTCCGAAGGGAGGGGCTCATGCTCTGCTTCGGTATGTCACAGTACATGTTGGAATTCATGGTTCCCTCAATAAACTGTAGCTCCCCAGTGCTGGAAGCACTAATGCAGCCCCAGACCATGACACTCCCACCACCATGCTTGACTGTAGGCAAGACACACTTGTCTTTGTACTCCTCACCTAGTTGCCGCCACACACGCCTGACACCATCTGAACCAAATAAGTTTATCTTGGTCTCATCAGACCACAGGACATGGTTCCAGTAATCCATTTCCTTAGTCTGCTTGTCTTCAGCAAACTGTTTGCAGGCTTCCTTGTGCATCATCTTTAGAAGAGGCTTCCTTCTGGGAAGACAGCCATGCAAACCAATTTGATATAGTGTGCAGTGTATGGTCTGTGCACTGACCGGCTGACCGCCAACCCCTTCAACCTTTGCAGCAATGCTGGCAGCACTCATACATCTATTTCCCAAAGATAACCTCTGCATATGACGCTGAGCACGTGCACTCAACTTCTTTGGTCGACAATGGCGAGGCCTGTTCTGAGTGGAACCTGTCCTGGTAAACCATTGTATGGTCTTGGCCACCGTGCTGCAGCTAACTTTCAGGCTCTTGGCAATCTTCTTATAGTCTAATTTTCAGATCTTCAGAGAGTTCTTTGTCATTAGGTGCCATGTTGAACTTCCAGTGACCAGTATGAAAGACTGAGAGCAATAACACCACATTTAACACACCTGCTCCCCATTCACACCTGAGACCTGGTAACACTAACGCATCACATGACACTGGGGAGGGAAAATAGCTAACTGGGCCCAATTTGGACATTTTCACTTAGGCGTATACTGACTTTTGTTGCCAGCAGTTTAGACATTAATGGCTGTGTGTTGAGTTATTTTGGGGGGGGGCAGCAAATTCACACTGTTATACAAGATGTACACTCACTACTTTACATTGTAGCAAAGTTTCATTTCTTCAGTGTTGTCACATGAAAAGATATAATAAAATATTTACAAAAATGTGAGGGGTGTACTCACTTTTGTGAGATACGGCATATGTGCATATTTTTCCATCAGAACTATGCCTTCCATTTTAAAAACTTTTGGGGTGTGTCCCCTTCTTCGAGGTCCAAACAGTACTGCTGAAGAAGACAGCACACCACAAAAACTTCTTAAATGTGAATGTTAGTGCAAATAAAAAAAAGTGTCAATTGTTCTTCTTGCAGGTACTGTGATTACCTCAAGTAAAGTAAACTTTAAACATTTTTTCTCCAATGAGTTGGTCTTCAATATACAGCTCTATGCCACCCAGGGACAGCACACTGTTTTACACCTTTTTACAGCTATCACAATAAATAAAACAGCATTGCTAGACCCTTTTACGATGCCCTCATGTCTGTAGCGCCTAGTAAATCTTTGTGACTTTTAATACATGAGCAAAGCATCACTTGAAACATTCAAAGTTTCACTTATGAGCTTAAAGGGAAACTTCACTGCCCAAGTTAGTCTGTTTTGTGTTGATTTCTGGCTAGTAGGATTTCTCATAGAAGGGGTTAAAGTGGGCCTTGCATCGAAAAAGCAAAGTCCACTTGCTGATTAGTTAATCTGCCCCAAATGTAAAAATGTCTCATTGCACTCACAAAAAACCCAAACATTAGGAGAAAAGTTAAAAAATATGCTTACCTTATACTCTGGTTTCTGCCAAGATGAAGCCTTTCATCATGGGCCTTCTGGCAAGATCCAGGGACAGCTGAGAATCCAAACTCTTCCAAACATGCATTGCTCCTGCAGCGTATATTTGTATGTTTTTACATTAGGGGCAGGGGTCTAAATAATAAGCAGACATCACATTTTGATGCAAGGTTAAAAAACGAATTCACCTCAAACTGATACTTCAGTTATATATGGAGTCTACTGGAAAAAATCGCCTTGCTGATCTCTGATATCTCATGCAGTATGTTCTCCATGCTATAATTCCTGGCTCTGTTCTGGCTTATTTTGAAATTTTGGGTGACCTTACCCTACCTCCTTGCCAAAGTCTCAGAAAGTGTGCATTATTTACTTCTCCATTGTCTACCAAAGCTTAAAATACCACTATTGGAAAAAATAACTTACCACTGGGAGCTTCCATTGCTGACCTCCTTTTGGAAATTCCAGTTTATTGGCAGTTAGGCTGACCCTTTGGTTCAATACTTTGAACCATTGACCAGAAGAAGAATGCATATCAGGATAGTCCGAGAAACGTTGATAAATACTTGTTTCCGATCTGCATTGAAGCAAGATGGGCAGCTTGACAGCCTGGTGTTTTCAGAAGGAGAGCTTAGCAGTGGTAGCCCTATGTTTCTTACATGGAAACTGAAATCAGCATTCACAGAGAAAAGTGTTGACATCCCATCTAAGAATGGTATCTACATGGCTGTCTCAGGCTTGAGTACCTTCTGAGTCGCTGTTCCTCAATAAGCATAAAAAGTAGAGTCAAAACTCCTCATCTGTATACTTGTTCCAGGTCAGTACCACTGAAAGCATTGAAACAATTGGATTTATGTGACGGCAAGGTCTTGCAGCCATGCTACATTCATGGTATGATGGCATATCACTCCAGACAACGATCAGACACAACAACAAATACCAGGTTTGCTGGCTGCCACAGTAGGAAATGTAGGCTCCATCCAATTTTTTAATAAAAAACACACCATTACAGCATTTTTGAAACTGGAGAAAAACATTTAACACTGATAGGAGGGAAGGGGTTGAAAAAGCACAGATAATGTTAACTTTATCCTTGCCCCATAATATCTGTAGGCTGCCTCCAAGTAAGCATACGCTCAATTTTAATGTCCTATATTTGGTAACTTAAATAGTTTTGAGTTCTGGACCACACTTCAGGGTTGCCTTGATGTGACTTTATATGTCTTGCAAGTTGCAAATGTATACAGAAAATATATTTTTTAAGCTTGAGTAGTTACAACAGTTTACTTAGGTAATGCAGTTGACTAATGGAAAACGTGCTAGAAGAACATATGTGTATGCAGTAAGAGCAAACTATCCTCCTACAGGAGATCTGTAGTTGAAACCTGCAGTCAAGGCTTCTAGTGCCAGTAGGGCGAATGAAACTGGGGTAAATGGGGCTCTGTGTTTCTTTATGCTTCCATGCGCCTCATCTCCAGGACTTCTCCAGAACCTCTCCCATCCTGTGGAACTCCCTACTCCAGTATGTCTGGTTAGCTCACACCCTGTCTGCCTATAGACGATCTTTGAAAGCTCATTTATTCAGGTAAGCCTACCCCACCTCCACCTAAAAACTGTACTTCGGTCACCTCCATCAAATCACCCCCGGCAGCTATTACCTTCTGCACCACCTCCCTCTCTCTTTAGATTAAAACCTCCTGTATTGAATTGTATTGTAATCGTACTGTCTTACTTTATATTGCAAAGTGCTGTGAAAACTGTTAGCTCTATACTGTATACATCCTGTATAATAATAATCATAATAATACAGAAGATTCTTTGCTAGAGGACCAGGTTTAGTATAAAGCTAGAGAATCACAAGGATTATAACCTTCATTTGTAGTTTAGCTACATTCTCTATTTCCTTTTACATGGGGAGAGATCTTTCCATTCCCAACTTGCTTCCTGAGAAAATTCTTCCATATTTTATTAAACCAAAGTTGGTTAATCAGATTAGGGTTTACCAATGCAGCACCATCTCTAATCAAAGGTATGACAGGCATGACAAAATGAATACAAAATAAATGAATTCATTAACATATATGAAAATCAGCCACAGTCATTGTGGCGACAGCATTTTCCCGAACTGCATATGTTAGCAGCCGGCAAAACGTTCCTTTTGTTAACAATATGACTCAGGCTAAACCAAGCAAAGAAAAAAAGGTAATATATGATTTCATATTAAAAACAGATGAATGGAAGGAAATGTAAGCCCCCTTAAAAAGTATAATAATTAGAGAGACATATATTTATTTTAAATTCAATTGAATACGTAGAGTGGGTTTGTTAAAGGATCAACGAACCTAAAACAGAAGTCTCTAGAAATTTTAGTAACATTTCTATTAAAAAAAAAAAAAGCAACACGAACCAAAAAAGTGTGTGCCCAATACTCTTTCACTGAGATCTGCCTTGATCCTGCCATGACGTAGCTGGAGACAGACTGCTGTACTGAAATGAAACAATTTCATAATTCCTACAGTAAAAATTTCTGGGTCATGGAAAATTGATGCTCACCAAGGATGTGTCCCTTTGAAATCATATTAAAGCTGAATTCCAGGCAAATATAAAGGACACATTTTTGGTTTTGAAGACAAGGTTTTGCTTCTTACAAATGAATTACACATGAATGCATCTCTGTATCATTCAATCACACACATCCCTGATGGTATGGCATAATGCCTAAAACTTTTGCACAATACAGTACTGTATTTAACCACTTCCCGACCGCCTGCCGCGTTTTCACGGCGGCAGTCGGGTTGCTGTACGCGAATCGAGTTGCCACCTCATCCCTTTAAACCCGAACACGTATGAATTACACAGGTTCTGAGGCTGATTAAGGTGGTAATTAAACTCACTTGGTGCCTTATCTGCATTAAATTAGCCTCAAAACCAGTGTAATTCATATGTGTTCGGGTTTAAAGGGATGAGGTGGCAACCCTACTGCGAACGGCTGCTAGGGGGCGCGCGCGTGCGCCCGCCGCACTCCTGAGGAGTGTGCCCGCAGCTCGGGCGGACCCGATGTCCGCTGGCGAGCCACGATGAGCGGCCACAGGCAAAGAACGGGGAACCGCCGATGTAAACACGGCGGTTCCCCGCTCTGTTAGTGCAGGCATGGGAGATCTACTGATCCCTGTCACTGGGATCAGTCAGATCTCTCATGCCCATGGTAGCCCAACCCCCCCACAGTTAGAACACACCCAGGGAACACAGTTAACCCTTAGCTCTCCCCCCCAGGTTAACCCCTTCACTGCCAATGACATTTATACAGTAATCAGTGGACATTTAAATTTCTGATCGCTGAATAAATGTCATTGGTCCCAAAAAAGTGTTGAAAATGTCCGACATGTCCGCTGCAATATCGCAGTGCCGCCATTACTAGTAAAAAATAAAAAAAAATAAAAACCTCAGAAATTAATTCTCATCATCCGTAAACGTGGCCACTTTTGCGCAAACCAATCAATAAACGCCAATTGCGATTTTTTTTTTATCACAAATATGAGGAAGAATATAAATCGGCCAAAACCGGTGAAAAAAATGTTTTTTTATATATTTTTTTGGATTTGAATTTTAGCAAAAAGTAAGAAATTTTGGTTTTTTTGCAAAATGGTCGCTCTTCTTTTGTTTATAGCGGCGATCAGAAATGACGCAGAGGCGATCAAATACCACCAAAAGAAAGCTCTATTTGTGGGAAAAAGGACGCAAATTTTGTTTGGGTACAATGTCGCACAATTGCGCAATTGTCAGTTAAAGCGACACAGTGCCAAATCGCAAAAAGTGCTCTGGTCCTAAAGCTGGAAAACCTTCCGGTTGGTAAGTGGTTAAGCAGTATTTTAGAATGTGGTGGGTAGCAAAAAATAGCATCTAGGTCCATGTCTTGTGGGGGTCCAGCTATGACCCAGATTCCGGTTGCTTGCCCCATTCCCTAAATGTAATAAAAGTTCATCATCATTATCATCATATCACTTTTCTGGTTGTAGCAGGATAATTCCACCCCTAGGGCTTGTCTGACTACATCTAAATGTCCTTTCCATCACCATCACCTAGAGCAAGTGTGTGGCTAAATCCCTTCTCTTAGAATAGGGAAGAAAAACGAATCAAAGTAGAGAGGGTTGTAGGAGTTGGGGTGGAGGGTGAGAAAGAAGGGTTGGAATTGAATTGTGTAGAATGTTAGATGTTTGGTTACTGGAGGTTAAGTGATGGGCATGTCAACTACAAGGTAGCTATAGGGACTGGTTATGTTATCTTTAGTATTAGAGTTAAAGCAGAGTTCCACCCAAAAGTGGAACTTCCGCTGGTTGGATTCCTCCCCCCCTCAGGTGTCACATTTGGCACCTTTCGGGGGGGGGGGGAGGGGGAAGAGGCCTAAAGACAGGTGTCCTTTTCCACACATCCGGGAGTATTGGCCGGCAGCCGCGGCCACTGACTTCAGCAGCCCGGCTCCCTCCTCCCTGCTCGCTCTGCTTCTGGCTGCCTGGCCAGTAGCAGAGCGCGGCAGAGCCTCACGCATGTGCAGTACGGTGCCCGGCGTGAAGCTGTACTGCTTACACGTCCGGGTTCCCATACCCGCGATGGAGGCCGCTGCACCCGTCCCCCGATCCGAAGATCGGCGGCAGGTGCAGACATCGCTGGACTCCAGGACAGATAAGTGTTTTATTATTAAAAGTCAGCAGCTACTGTATGTGTAGCTGCTGACTTTTATTTTTTTTTTCCTACCTCGGACCTCCGCTTTAAGCTCAGAGGAATGGTGGCAGTGTGGTTGAATTACTACATTTTCCTTAAAGGAGTTGTAAAGGCAGAAGGTTTTGTATCTTAATGCATTCTATGCATTAAGGTAAAAAAAACTTCTGTGTGTAACAGCCTCCCCAGCACTCCCTAACTACTTACCTGAGCCCCATCTCTCTCCAGCGATGTCCACAAGTGTCTTAGCCTTCCAGGACTCTCCTCTTGATTGGCTGAGACATAGCAGCGATGGCATTGGCTCCCGAGGCTGTCAATCAAAGTCAGTTAGCTAATCAGTGACAGAGAGAGGGGCGGGCTAAGTCAGGGCTCCATGTCTGAATGGACACACGGAGGTGTGACTCGGCTCGGTATGCCCCCCATAGAAAGCTGCTGGCTGTGGGGCACTCAATAGGAGGGAGGGGCCAGAAGAGCAGAAGATGGACCCAAGAAGTGGAGGATCCGGTCTGCTCTGTACAAAACCAACTGCACAGAGTAGGTAAGGTAAGTATAACATGTTTGTTATTTAAAAAAAAAAAAAAAAAAAACAAGGCTTTACAATCACTTTAAGGCAATCTCCAGCTTTGCTATAACTTTAAAGTGGTTGTAAAAGGAAATTCAAAAATAAATATATACCCAATGACTCCCCTGCTACCAATCCAGCCAATGAGGACTGGAGCAGCTTGGGTGAGCTCCGAGGCTCGTCCCCGCCGCGGGATCGTTTTGGGCTCAGGTAAGTAAAAAGGGGGCTCGGGGAGGCTGCTGCAGGTGAAAAGCTTTTTCGCACCAAATGCATAGAATGCATTAAGGTCAAAAACCCTAAAAGGTTTACAACCCCTTTAATGATCTGTATGTATGTTGGGGGCTCCATGCCATTTTTAAAAAAGGAAACCAAGCTAGCAGAGAAATTTGATTTTCTGTCAATTTAAACACATTTTTTTCTTTGTAAATGTAAGTTTTGCAGTAGTACACTATCTACATCAGTGTTTTTCAACCTTCTTTCAGTCAAGGCACCCTTTAGAATTGCGCACAATCCTGGGGCACACCAGTCTGAGGGCTCATTCACATAAGGAGGTGCATCCAAGCGTGAGTGCTTTTTTAGCACACTCCAACGTGTTATATTTTGTAATAGGCTGCTATGCTCGTGAAACACATAAAAAAAAGGTGCTGGCATGATTTTTAAATCTTGCCCCTGCAAAATGCATAGTAGTGTGGCACCATACGTTTTAGTGGGCACAAACGTTCATGCAATTGCATACCTCCCAACTTTTGAAGTTGAGAATGAGGGACATTTAGAGGGGAGATTGACCTGTGGCAAGCATAGCGTGCTGTGGCGAAAAATGGGTGTGGTTTAAAAGTGGGTGTGGTTAAATTATGATGGCTAGGCGGGGATAATCTGGCATCCCCTGTGTGCCTCTACCACTACCCCCGCTACAGAGGCAGCACCTGCGGGTGTAAACTGTATCCACAATGCTTTGCTTCACAGCAGCAGCATGAATTATACCCTCTGTTGAACGTCACCCATTCAAGTGAATGGCACTGCTCTGCAAGTGCCCCACAACTGTGTGCAATGCGGGGTTGAAGTGGTTAAAGCAGGTGGTGAAGAGGCCATACAACACCTCTTTATCACCTGCCAAATGCTCTCTGAAAATCAATCTGAATGCCGATCACTCTTTAGAGACCAAAGTGTGAACACTTAATTATCTTTTTTTTTGTATTTATTTCTTTGTTTTACAGTTTTTAGAATTGTATTGCTTTTTTTTTACATTTTTAATAGCATTAATGTTGGGCTATGGTGAAATATTAGGGATCTAAACCGTCTCTCTATTGAGACAGAGAAGTGGACTGAAGACCGATTCCTCACTCCCTTTCTCTGCAGCCTCAGCTGCACTGGACAGTAAATGAACAGAAAGCTCTGAGAAATTAGATAAGCAATGTTTATTATTGCATTTACATGAACTGCTGCAATAGAAGGCGATGAAGGAAATGAGGTGCAGATAGGAAAAGCAGCAGGGAGAGAAGAGAGTGGGATGAGTTGAGTAGTAGTTTGAGGACTCCAGCTTGGACACTGGCAGTGAAGCAGAGAGGTAACTAGAACCTTCAGGATCCCAGTGTAAGAAACCATGAAGGGCCCTGATCCCTAGCTGGGGGCCCTTACCCCTGAGCCTAGTGGTGGAATGCCAGGGCCTAGTCATAAGAGAATCTTTGCAACCCTGGTAGTTCCTCCACTGGTGTCAATATTTTTTTATTATTTTTTTAGGAGCCCTATTAGGGGGCTTTGGTGAGATAACAGACCTTTGACATCTCACCTCTGGGACAGAGAAAGGAGGAAACAGCCCTCAATCTCCTTCTCTGCAGCATCAGCTGCACAGATTGAATGGATAGGCATAGCTCTGTACAGAGGCTTCCCATTCATTCACAGACTGAAGCATAGTAAACACAATTTACTATGCTAAAGTTGGAATGGGGGGGCGTGGCTTGCAGCTTATGAGGTAGGCTGCGCTGAGAGAGCTCTCTGCCGGGACTGCTCTTAATTCTCCTGATATCTCCTCTTTCCTGCATCGCCTTCACCCCTGTGCCAGACAGCGGAGCTCTGTGGAGCACAAGCCACCGAAGGACACCTTTTCGGCCACCTACACCATGTCCAAGCAGAGTAAAGATCAGCCTCTGAAGCCGGACCATGAGGCCCAAGATGGCGCCCGAGCGCCCCGCTCAGCTAAGGAGGCTGCTCAGAAATTGTTTGCTAAAACACAGCATAAGGACACCCCTGCGAAACCCCATAAGAGCATGGTGGCGGCTCCCTGCGCGTCAGGTACAGAGGCTGAGACGGACACAATATGGCCAGAAGACCCGGCCGAAAATCCATGGGACACAGTGAGTACACCTGCTTCCCTGCCCTCTCATGCTGCTCACAACATGCCTGCCATACAAGGCCCTGAGCCCACTCTCCGGGAGATCTTCACTGCAGTCTCCTCCTGTAACACAAACCTCACTAATCTCACAGTAGAAATTAAAGGAGTGAAACTAGAAGTTGCACTGATTCGGCAAGACATGCAAAAAGCTGAGAGACCGCACAGCGGCCCTAGAAGACCGCGTAAGCAATATGGAGGATGACATGATGCCATTACAACATGAGATGCGCCATGTACAAACTGTGTCCTCCAGCCATGCCATGCGTTTGGAGGACATGGAGAATAGACTTAGGAGGAACAATGTACGGGCGGTGGGTGTCCCTGAAAGGGCTGAGGGCAAGAACCCCGTCACCTTTATAGAGAACTGGCTAACTGAAAAGTTCGGCAGGGAAGCATTTTCCCCTATGTTTGCAGTTGAACGTGCACATCGCGTACCTGCCAGGCCTCCCTGCCCAGGAGAGCCCCCCAGACCATTTCTGTTTAAATTCCTGAATTTTAAAGACAGAGACACAGCGCTATACTTGGCCATGAAGATGGATAACACCCGGATATCATTTTATCCTGATTTTTCTGCAGAACTGCAGCGCAAACGGGCAAAGTTTACGGATGTCAAAAAAAGATTGAGGAAATATGAAGTTGCCTATGCTATGTTCTATCCTGCTAAACTGCGAGTAGCTGCCAATGATGAGACTCACTTTTTTGGTAACCCCGCTGCCGCGGCTGACTGGTTAGATAGGAGAGAGCCTACCCTGAGGAAACGTGCACAAGACTAACAGAGACATATCTCACTACCATATAGACAGGATTTGGGCCCTATCATGGGCGTGCAGTGCTTCTGCATAATTAGTAAACATTTTCCTGGTTGTAAGGCGGAGAAGATCACATATAGCCTACCTATCCACCTATGGTTGGTTGCATTAGGTGGATTCTGTGAGTCGGACTGGAAAGTGCACCAGATATGTTGGGGCCCCCCAACAAATGGCTGTCCCGTGAGGACGTAGTGTTCAAAGGTGTTTCTCAGTTAAGAGTGAAACACTGCCTTACTTGGGTTAAAAACGTTTTTTGTTGTTTTTTTTTTACTTGTTTTATCGTGCTACATTTTCTCTATATTGCCAAATGGGAGCTCATGGTGGGTTCTTACGTTACAGACTGATGTGCATACAACATACCCCTGGTTTCTGATTGTCTGGCTGCTAGAGGGATCTCCCTCATATGGTGACAGGCCCGGGAGCTCGACCCTCTTATATTCTCAGCTAGAGATGCCTCCCTGCCATTATAACCTGTGGACTGCCTTGGATGGTACCTATGTTGTTGCTCTGCTGCGAATGTGAGGGGCCTGGGGGACGGAGTGAAAGGACAAACACTCTTCTCTATCCTTAAACAATACCGCTATGTGGTGGCGTGTCTCCAGGAGACTCACCTGCAAATTGCTACTGTATCCTCCCTTAAAAACAAGGGATATCTAGTGCAGTTTCATTGTGTCCATATGGCCTTCTCCAGAGGGGTCAGCATATTAATTTCTAATGACATAACCTTTAGTTTGGTCCACTCTCGAGTGGATGATCAGGGTAGATTTGTTTTTCTACTATGTAAGTTAGCACACATGCTATTTATTATAGCCAACATCTATATACCCCCGCCCTTCTCATCTGAATGCCTGAAGCATCTGGCTCAGTTCATGGCTCCGTATGCTGCGGTACCTGTCTGGGTTGTGGGTGACTTTAACAATCTCTTGGATAGACGCTTAGATAGGTGGTCACCACACAGTAGACACCCGGTTGCCTCCCCTGGCCCTACACCGTTCGCTAGGTTGGTTCGGAAGATGGGCCTGGAAGACGTATGGAGAAATAGAAACCCGGACAAAAAGTACTATTCCTGTTACTCCCCAACTCATAGGGCACTATCACGAATAGACTTCTGCTTTTGCAACACCAGTGCTATGACTCAGGTTTCCCTGATCGACTATGAACTGCATAGCATATCGGACCATTCCCTCCTCAGGACGCAGATATCGGTTAGGGGCGCTTCTGGGGCTAGGATGTGGAAATTGAATCCGTTCTGGCACCAGTTGTTCCCTTCCACTGACTCCATACCTGAGGCGATAGCCGAATTAATTCGCTCAAATAAGAACACGGCAGCTATGGGGGTGGTGTGGGACGCTATGAAGGCGCATCTTAGAGGTCTTCTAATAAGACAGATATCGGCCATTAAAACAAGCACTAACGAATGGGAGGATACAGTCTTGCTGGCAGTTAGACTACAAGAGGCACATTACATTGAGAATCCATCTCAGGCCACTGAACGTAGCTGGTTGGAGGCCCAGACCATGTATCAAATCTACCTAAGAGTTACATTACACGGAGAACATCAGATTGACGGTCGTTCTGACATAGGAGGGTAAGCAATCACGAACAAAATTACCGGCTATAGACAGAATAATCTTCTGGAGATTCTACGCGGAAGTATCGCAGGGTGTGGTGGGGGTATCGACGGCACAAGAATAAACTCGCTTAATTAAGCCGATAGCGGAGTCCATACCTCAGTCACCTTCCCTTGTTGACCACGGTCTTGCCTAAGTTAAAGGTGTAGGATCGGGGTCTTCGCGGGGATTGGCTATAGACGCAGGACTCCTCCCTTACCAGGCTATACGATACGTCAA
>BLSH010074449.1:720474-739751 GCA_018402905.1 Glandirana rugosa | reverse complement strand
ATCTGTCCTCAGAGCAACAGCACAGACAGCAGTAGTAAAGTAATCTATCTCAGGATGCAGGATCAGGTCTTAAAATGGCTAAAATCTGTCCCTCACGCCGTCAGCTTCCTTTCCCTATACTAACCCAAGGAGCATGTGACTGCAGCACTGTGACTCCAGCTTATAAAGAGGCTGGGTCACATGATGCACCGGCCAATCACAGCCATGCCATTAGTAGGCATGGCTGTGATGGCTTCTAAGGGCAAACCAGTGAAACGCTTGTTGATTGGCTGCCCTGCAGCTTCTCAACACGTGGAGTAAAATAGCAGAACCCCGGACCGAACCCGAACGATTTTTGAAATGTCCGGGTCCGGGTCCGTGCCACGGACACCCTAAAGTTCGGTACGGACCCGAACGTTACAGTCCGGGTTCGCTCAACACTAATTACGATTTTGGCCAGGATACTTGCAACCAGACTGGCGAAGGTGGTGTCCCATCTAGTGCACATTGACCAATCAGGTTTTATACCGGCTAGGTCCACAGCCCTTAATATCCGTAGGTTATTTTTAAACCTCCAGCTTCCGGTGGACGACCTGGGAAACAGGGCAGTGTTCTCACTCAATGCTGCCAATCCTTTGACAGTCGAGTGGAAGTACCTCTGGGCAGTGCTACATTTCACTTAGGGGAGTCCTTTATATCCTGGGTGCAGTTGTTATATAACTGCCCCAAAGCTAGGGTAAGGGTAAACAGGGGGACTAGGCAGGGATGCCCCCTTTCCCCCCTGTTGTTTGCCCTGGCACTGGAGCCATTGGCGACCAGGGTCAGGGCCTCTCCAGAGATAGTGGGATTCCGCAGAGGGGAGAGGGAGGATAAGCTCTCGTTATACGCGGATGACACACTAATATATCTGGGGGATACAGCAGGCTCTCTGACAGCGGTGATGAAGCTTATCACCCAATTTGGGTCCTATTCAGGATTCACCATTAACTGGCATAAGTCATCTCTTTTGCTGCTGGACCCCCCAGGGGCTACCCTTCTGGATGCGGCCTCCCAGGTGGAAATAGTCCAGTCCTTCAAATATCTAGGCATAATAGTAACATGTAATGCCAATGATTATATTGCTCTCAACCTTAAACCCCTACTCCAAAAATGTAAAAATAAATTTATGAGTTGGTGCAAGCTACCACTCTCGGTAACGGGCTGAGCGAATCTCATCAAAATGGTCTGGGCTCCCCAACTGTTGTACATATTACATAATGCCCCGGTGTGGATACCCCACTATTGGTTTGCCCATATAGATTCACTATACAGAGCGTTAATATGGAGGAATGGGGTGGCCCGCATCAAACTATCCACATTACAATACCCTAAGGATCAAGGCGGGATGGCTGTCCCTCATTCCTTTACCTATTTTCTGGCGGCTCAGCTGTAGCATCTGTCAGGATGGGACTTACCAGAGACGTTAGACCCTTCTAGAACCCTGCTGATTAGATCCTTGGAACAGTACTCGGCTATTTCACAGGTGGAGTCGGGGCTGCCAGAGGCACCACTGAAGGGTATGACTGTAAGACTGATAGACAAGGTGTGGAAAGAGGCCAAAAAAAGTTTGGGCATAGGAGGCTTCCTAAAATGTACCCCATTATGGCATAACGAGTCTTACCCTGAGTTAATGAAGATCCCCGGACACACTTTGTGGAGGGAAGCTGGGATTAAATACTTTTCACAATTATTTGAGGGTCCGAATATAAAAAAAACTAGAACAACTGAGTTTCCCCGATCAATTGAATATGTAAGCAGTTTTACTACACAGATAGTGATCTGTATAATCTATGGCCTCTCAGTGCCCCCTGAAGCGGGGAAAACCCCGATTATATTGGTAAAAATCATAATATTTGGATAATTGTTGGTAGATAATTGACAGCTCCTGGACCTGTCGTTCCTGGGCGCTTTTTGCGCCCTTGTGGTGCCCTGCCACTGCGTGGACATGATAGGTGGAGTCATTAATGTCCATCCTCGGGATGGCGGGGTGCCTAATTTTTGTTTGACCCCTACAATATCTACCAGTAATTATTTTTCATTTATTTTAGATTCACCGTTGCTTGCTCCTGATGAGTGATGAAAATATCACGAAACGCGTAGAGCTGTCAATTATCTACCAACAATTATCCAAATATTATGATTTTTACCAATATAATCAGGGTTTTCCCCGCTTCAGGGGGCACTGAGAGGCCATGGATCATACAGATCACTATCTGTGTAGTAAAACTGCTTACATATTCAATTGATCGGGGAATCTTTGTTTGTGTACATATATGAATTTATTTATATATTTTTATCAATTTATATGTTAGTGTACATATATGAATTTACCCATACTGTTACTAATTTACTGTACCAATAATGTTGTGGTTTTTTCCTGTTTTTGATTACCTATATACAATTCATACCCTATTACGATTATGTTACCTTTATCCTTTAATAAAATAATTTTTGTTACCATCTTGTATTTTCTCCCCACCACGTGTGTCATTTAAAGTCCCAAACCCCTTATATAATTTATCTAGTACCAGGGATGGAGGCGCATGACTCTACCACATCATGGCCTCATATAAAGTCCCATTTGGTGGTTACTTTAAGGTTCACTGTCCTGGTCCACATGTATCAGTGTCCCTTTTTATAGTCAGGGTCTTTTCCCTGGGCTAATACCTATATAATTAACAGTTCTCTCTTATCATGCCTTACCCTTAACTATTTATATACAATTTATGACTCCAGTTTCCTGTGTCCATGCGGGGCGGACTCCCGCCGCTGGGGTGCACTCCCGCCCGGGCTGATAGGTCCGGGGGTTGCGACACTCACCGTGGTTGGTCCCTCTTCCCCCCCCCCTTGGGGGGCAGGCTTTTCCTCGCTGCATGTCGGCGCCACGCTACCAATCCCTTACGCTGCCTCCACCTGAGTGCAGCGTCGGTTGGGTATCTACGCTCGCGGGCGCAATTGGGGGCGGACCGCCGCCTCTGGTTCCTAGGTGACCGGGGCGGGCGTCTCCTCCCCCTCCATGCTCCCGCGTGCGTGGCGTTGGCGGGAGTGGGAGTGGCTGCGCCTATATCAGGCATCATCTGGCGCCGGTCTGGACACTTCCGGCCTGTCTTCCAGTACACAGCATATCCGCCATGATTTCTGGCACTCCACATTTCCACAGGTATCATATATATACATGCAGAGCTGTATCATCTCTTGGCTCTATCTCACCGGGCCATCCGGCCCTCTGTTCACCCTTCTGGTTTCACATCTATCATTCACCCACTATCTCCCCTTCTGTCCTCTGTCATGTCCTCCTCTTCTCTCTCTGGTAGGCACCCCTGTCAACAAGCTTACTTTACTGTTCTTAGTCTTTCATCTTCTCCCCTTTCTTATTTTTCACTTCACTTTTCCATTCCCATTCCTCCTATTTTCTTTCTTCTTTCTTTACACTGATCAAAATCCACCCTTTCTAGCACAGTTCATGACGCTATTCACCTCTCCACACCAGGTCCTTTACACTTCCTTTTCACTTCACAGGCACCATGGGCTGGGGGTGCCCACTCCGTGTGCTGGATGTTTGTCTGTCGGGGGCCCCGGCTCCTGCTCCTGCCTCAGCCCCTGGACCTGTCGTTCCTGGGCGCTTTTTGCGCCCTTGTGGTGCCCTGCCACTGCGTGGACATGGTAGGTGGAGTCATTAATGTCCATCCTCGGGATGGCGGGGTGCCTAATTTTTGTTTGACCCCTACAATATCTACCAGTAATTATTTTTCATTTATTTTAGATTAACCCTTGCTTGCTCCTGATGAGTGATGAAAATATCACAAAACGCATAGAGCTGTCAATTATCTACCAACAATTATCCAAATATTATGATTTTTACCAATATAATCGGGGTTTTCCCCACTTCAGGGGGCACTGAGAGGCCATGGATTATACAGATCACTATCTGTGTAGTAAAACTGCTTACATATTCAATTGATCGGGGAATCTTTGTTTGTGTACATATATGAATTTATTTATATATTTTTATCAATTTATATGTTAGTGTACATATATGAATTTACCCATACTGTTACTAATTTACTGTACCAATCATGTTGTGGTTTTTTCCTGTTTTTGATTACCTATATACAATTCATACCCTATTACGATTATGTTACCTTTATCCTTTAATAAAATAATTTTTGTTACCATCTTGTATTTGCTCCCCACCACGTGTGTCATTTAAAGTCCCAAACCCCTTATATAATTTATCTTGAGTAGACAAAGCAGAAGCACCTCACTTAAGCTGGAAGACTCCGACTTTCTAGATTCCATTCTGGTTACATCAGATAAAAAAGGTATAATATCTAGGGTATATGCTGGTCTATTATCATACCTTCAGGCCCCCGATCTGCTTCTGTATAGGGAAAAATGGGAGTCAGAGGTTGGTCCTATAGATGGGGACAGGTGGACACAGATACTTAGTGCGGGACCGCTCGTGTCAGTGTCAGCAGCTCAGAGGTTGTCTCATCTTTTTGTACTTCACAGGACATATAGAACCCCAGTACAGTTTCACAAGTGGGGCAGGAGGGACTCCCCCATTTGTCCAAAATGTCAAAAACACCTGGGTACCCTACTTCATTTACTGTGGAAATGCCCAAAGCTAGTGAGATACTGGCAGGGAGTAATTAGATCTATTAATACTATACTTCAACTGCAGATGGACCCCATCGTGTGTCTGCTAGGGGGCTGGAGGAGGAACAGTACTCTCCTAATAAATATACTGCACTGGTAAGACTGCTCTATATAGCAATGAAACTGCTAGCATGATATTGGATATCCCCCCATACTCCTATACTTGATCAATGGGTCCAACAGGTGAATGGTATCCTAGTGAGAGAAAAGTATACATATCAACACAGAAAGGTGCCTAACAAATTCTTTAGAATATAGCAGGAGTGGTTGGACACCCCGGGGTAGCTCCGCTCCAACTGATCAGAGACAGGTTACTGCAAATATGAGAGTAGGGGGGAGGAAACCTTTATGGATGGCATAATGGTACTAAACACATGTCGCCCTAGCAGGAGAATCTTAGCCTACCATGGCTGGACATTGAGAAACTATGCACTAGTTGAGTTTGGTTGTTCTTTATTTTTTTTTGTTTTGTTTGTTTTTCTAATTATTTGAGACCAAGACAAATGAAGTTCTTTTATTGTACAAATGGAATGTAGACATTGTAATGTTCTGCAGATAACGAGCATTGACTAGTCTATTGTATGTTATCTCACACTGTGGGGAGGTATTCCTCCTCTCTTCATTATAAAGACTGTCTGTACTTCTTGATATTTTTTGTACAATAAATACTAATTTTTTGATTAAAAAAAAGTTAGGAATGGACAGAGTAAATCAATCACTTACTCTGTCATTTCAGGCAAGGAAGGGGCTGGGAAAATAACATATTTACTTCCCTTCCCTGTTCTTCATCCTGACTGATCCCCTGCAGCAGCTGGTGGGAGAGGGGAGTGAGGAACCTGGCAGAGCTGTGGGGGCAGAAGGGGGGCCGGGAGACAGTATAGGGGGACTGGAGAAGAGAAGGGAACTGGAGAAGAGCACAGGGGGGAGGGGAACCAGAGAATAGCAGGGGACGAGAGAACAACATGGAGACCGGAGAAGAGCACAGGGGGGACTGGAAAAGAGTACAGGAGGGAATCTTTGCGACCCTGGTAGTTCCTCCACTGGTGTCAGTAGTTTTTTTTATTTTTTTTTTAGGAGCCCCATTAGGGGGCTTTAGTGAGATAACAGTCCCCTGACATCTTACCTCTGGGATAGCGAAAGGAGATTGAGGAGCCCTCAATCTCCTTCTCTGCAGCATCAACTGCACGGATTGAATGGATAGGAATACCTCTGTACAGAGGCTTCCCATTCATTTCCAGACTGAAGCATAGTATATATTTCTTTGCCTATTAGCCTTGAAAATGTTCAGAGTTGATTTTAAAGATTTCACTCAATGCAAATGGGGTTTGGATTAACATTCAAAAATTGTGAGCTGTTTGCTGATCTCTTATTGCAACAATATACAGTACTGTGCAAATGTTTTGGGCAGGTGTGAAAACATGTAAACTAAAATGCTTTCAGAAATAGAAGTGTTAATATTTTATTTGTATAAATTAACAAAATGGAATGAATAGAAGAGAAATCCGAATCAAATTAATATTTGGTGTGACCAAAACGGCATCAATTCTTCTAGGTATACAGCACTTGCACACAGTGTCTGAAGGAACTCGGCAGGTAGGCTGTTCTAAACCTCTAGAACAACTAACCACAGATCTTCTGTGGATGTAGGCTGCCTCAAATCTTTTTGTCTCTTCATACAACTAGACAGACTCAATGATGTTGAAATCAAGGTTCTGTGGGGGCCAATAAGAGGCGTAGCTACAAGGGTCGCAACTGCGATCTAGCCCCATGCTCTAGGGGGCTTGTACGACTCCCCCGTTCTACACCTGGATACAATATAGGCCCGACACACCAAGCAACAGTGACCTGAACCCTGCTCTCAGCATCACTTCCCCTGGCAAGTCAGTTCAACTTCCCTGTAATCAGGGCTTTTTTTCAGCCAGCCCTGTGCTAGCTGCTCGCTACTGTCACTTCTATATACAGAAGCTCGGCTTCTGTGTTCACATGTGACAGCGATCCTTTCCCGGGGACTGCAATAAAGAGCAGAGTAGGGGGCGAGGAATGTACACAGCCACCTTGGACTGGTGGCAGCAACTCCTCTTGATGACCTCATGGCTGGTGGAGACATGAATGCAGGTGATGGAGACATGAATGCAGGTGAGATTTATACATGGATTTAAGTAGTTTATTAATGGAGAAATTGTGTGGAAGAAAGAGGGGAATACAGATAGAAGATCTGATTTTTTCTCCACTTGTATATGGACCCAGTGTGGCACTTCATCTTTCTGGAATCAGCAGTAGAACAAATGATATGATGATGTAGGTGCCTATTTTATTTGATGAGATAGAAAGTGTTAGTCCTAATTTGATCTCAAGAACAATGATATACATACAGTATATTGTGTATAGAAAGGGGGTGCAGGCTTTATGGGTGGAAATTAAAGGGGGGCTGCAGGCACGGTAGTCGGTGAGGGAAAGTGGGCCTAGACATGGTGGATAGTGAGGGATGGGGGAGCAGGTATGGTGGGTGATGAGGGAAGATGACTGCAGGTGCGGTGAGTAATAAGACAAGGGGGGCTACAGGCACAGTAGGTGGTAAAAGAAAGGGACCCAAGGGTAGTAGGTGGTAAGGGAAGGGAGCTGCAGGTGCGGTGGGTGGTAAGGCATGGGGGGGCTACAGGTACAGTAGGTGGTAAGAGAAAGGGGCCCAGGCGTGGTAGGTGGTAAAGGAAGGTGGCTGCAGGTGCAGTGGGTGGTAAGGCAAGGGGGCTGCAAGCATAGTAGATAGTGAGGGAATGGGTCCCAAGTGCAGTGGGTGGTGAGGGAAGGAGTGCCTAGGCATAAGAGGTGGTTAAAGCGGTAGTAAACTCAGCTGAAGAAGATGAAATAAATATATATTTGGAAACCGCTTTACATATGGAAAACAGCTAGCATACACATGAAAGATAAAAGTTGTGACGTCATATGGATAAAAATAAGCGATTACACAGAAAAGGAGCAGGTAAGGAGACTGTAATAAGAGGGAATGTATTGTGGATAAAACTAATAATCTTGGCATTGAAAATGTCTTCCATGGGTTTACTACCGCTTTAAGGAAATCGGGTTGTAGAGAAAATGTTAATGTAGCATACAGGGCAAGGGGCTTCATAATCCAGGGTCCACAAAAAAAGCCCACCAAAATCCTCAGCACCAGGCCCCCATGATGCTCTTAATTCGGCCCTGCTTTGATAGCAGGGGCAGCAGGGGTGGCATATGGAGGAACCGATGCCCTCCATTTTCCTCCTGCAGACGCTAAAAGCCTACTTTTCCTCCTCTCCCTCCCTCCTGCAGGCATTCAGCGGCTGTAGGAGGAAAATGGGGGGGATTGGTTCCTCCATATGCTGCTCCTCCTATCCACTTCACTTGTTTCTAGCTGCCTCCAGGCCCCCTGTCTGCTCTCCTGTTTCTCTGCAGCAGCTCTGCCGGGTTCCCCCCTCCCTCCGGCTAATTTACGGACCCCTTCCTTTTCTGAATTAACAGTACCGATCACTGACTCTGTTCATTCATGTTGTTTACTATGATTCAGTTTGTAAATGAATGGGAAGCTCTATAGAGAGCTATTTCTTTCCATTCATTCTATGCAGGTAAGGCTACAGAGATCTCTAATTCCATTTACAGAAATGCAGCCCCACACTTGCAAGGAACCTCCACCATGCGGTTGCCTGCAGACACTCATTATTATACCGCTCTGCAGCTCTTTAGTGAACAAACTGACTCTTGCTACAGCCAAATAATTCAATTTTTAACTAATCAGTCCAAATCACCTGCTGCCATTTTTCTGCACCCCAGTTGCTGTGTTTGCATGCATAATTAAGTTGCTTTGCCTTGTTTACTCGTCGGAGGTATGACTCTTTGCATTTCTTTCATGAAGACCACTTCTGGCCAGACATCACCAGACAGTAGATGGGTGTACCTCGGTCCCACTGGTTTGCATTAGTTGCATGGGGAAATAAGCATGTTGTGTCTTTCATCTGCTTCATTAGGTTTCCTTGGCCAACCACTGTGTCTACGGTCTTCAACGTTGCCTGTTTCTTTCTGCTTCTTCAAAAGAGCAGCATATGTTGAAACCCCAGTCTGCTTTGATACCATTGCCTGTGAGAGACCTTGCTGATACAGTAAAACTACCTTGTGCCCTGTTGCTTTGCTCAGTCATGGTGTATGACCTGTGACATGAAACTGTCTTCCAAAACCTCACCTTAGTAGAAGAGTTTGGCTGTTCCTCACCCGGTTTAAGCCTCCTACACAGCTGTTTCTCTTTCAGCTAATAACTGTGTTTAAACTTACATATGAAATTGATGATCATTAGCACCTGCTTGGTATAATTTGGTATTCATACACCCGACTCTAATCCTACAAAATCCCTAACTTTATGCAAGCATACAAAGTGTGCAAGTGTGTGAATTTATGTTGGTTTGAAGCCATAGGGTAGTCACACCAAATGTTGATTTGATTTAGATATTTCTTCTGTTCGCTCACTTTGCATTTTGTAAATTGATAAAAATACAAAATTAAAATATATATTTTTGAAAGCATCCTTACTTCACAGCATTTCTTCACACCTTTCTAAATCTTTTGCACAGTACTGTATATAGGAGACAAACTGTAGCTTTTTCATAAAAAGCAAATCTAGACAAGGAATTGTATCTAGGCTCTTCTATATAATGTATGAAACAACATTTTCGGCTAGGAAGAATATGCTGACCCCAGGTGTAGGATGGAGAAAGATGACATTGGCCTTTCATGAAGCAATAAAGAAATTGTCCGGGGAGTACAGTGATTAATGGACCAACTCACCCAAAATTGATAGTTCTGTTCTTTGTAGATGCTGAAGCATTTAAAGAGTTTAAGAGTTCTAAAGAAGTCTGACCACTAGCGTACAGGCACAATCCCATTCAAAAAGGCACAGATACAAAATGGCAGAGGGAAACAGGGTAAAGGGGACTGGCAAATCACCAGGCATGTAAATGTATCCTAAAGTGGTATTAAACCCAAAATCAAAAATGTAATATATAGCAGTTTACCAGTCCTTAGATGTGGTGGCTATATTAGTTTTTTTTTTAACCACTTCAGCTCCGGAAGGTTTCACACCCCTTTCTGACCAGAGCATTTTTTTGCAAATTATATTTTCTACTTTTTGTTATAAAAAATATCCACTAAACTCAATTTTGTCACACATTTAGGCCAAAATGTATTCAGCTACATGTCTTTGGTAAAAAAAAATCTCAATAAGCGTATATTTATTGGTTTGTTCAAAAGTTATAGTGTCTACAAACTATGGTACTGTATATATACTGGAATGCCAAAATAGCACAAAGCTGCCCCATATGACCCCTTTTTGGAAAGTATACACCCCAAGCTGTTTGCTGAGAGGCATGCTGAGTATTTTGCAAATCTCGCTTTTTGTCACAAAGTTTTGAAAATTGAAAAAAGAAAAGACAAAATACATTCTGCTTTTCTTTTTTCATTTTACAAAAAATTGTGGGATCAAATGAGATCTGCAAAATACTCACCATGCCTCTTAGTAAATACCTTGTGGTGTCTACTTTCCGAAAAGGGGTCATTTGGGGGACCTTTGTGCTATAGGTAGTGAGGAAGTGAAATTAGCAATTTACGCACTTTGAAAGCCTGAAGGTGGTGATTGGTTTTCGGGGTCCTTTATGGGGCTAGACTGCCAAAAAGTCTCACACATGTGGTATCCCCATACTCAGGAGAAGCAGCAGAATGTATTTTGGGGTGTAATTTCACATATACGAATGGCATGTTTGAGCAATATATTATTTAAGTCACAAGTTTGTGTTAAAAAAAATTGTAATTTCCCAGAAACATGTTACATAGTTAGGTTGAAAAAAGACACAAGTCCATCTAGTTCAACCAAAAAAAAAAAAATGATATATAACCAACAATCCCATATACAATCCATCACCCACAGTTGATCCAGGGGACCCTGTTATATTATTTACATTAAGGAAAGAATCCAGGCCTTTTTTAAAGCAATCAACCGTGCTGGCCAAAACCACCTCTGGAGGGAGTCTATTCCACATTTTCACAGCTCTTACTGTGAAGAAACCTTTCCGTAGATGAAATCTTTTTTCCTCTAGACATAAAGAGTGCCCCCTTGTCCTTTGTGATGACCTTAAAGTAAATAACTCAACACCAAGTTTACTATATGGACCACTTATATATTTGTACATGTTGATCATATCCCCTCTTAACCTCCTTTTCTCAAGAGAGAATAAATTCAGTTCCTCTAAACTTTCCTCATACCTAAGCTCCTCCATGCCTTTTATTAGTTTGGTTGCCCTTCTCTGTACTTTCTCCAATTCCCCGATATCCATTTTGAGAACTGGTGCCCAAAACTGAACTGCGTATTCCAGATGAGTTCTTACTAATGATTTGTACGGGGCAAAATAATGTCTCTATCTCTGGAGTCCATACTTCTCTTAATACAAGAAAAGGATATATGTGGCAAAACAAAAAATATTCCATGACTTAACATGCCTCTCAGCAAATAGCTTGGGGTGTCTACTTTCCAAAAAAGGGGTCATTTGGGGGGTGTTTGAACTGTCCAGGCATTTTATGCCCAACATTAGAAGCTTATGCCACACATCACTCGCTCTTCTGAAGACCAAGCCTTTCATGACACTTTTGGTTTAAATGAAAAATGTATTTTTTTTTTGCTAGAAGATTACTTTGAACCACCAAAAATTATATATTTCTTTAAAGCAGAGGCCATAAAGAATAAACTGGTGGGCGTTGCAATTTTTTGTTGTCACACAAACACATTTTTTAATTTTAATGCACAAAAACACAATATATTGCCCAATTGTTTGGTAAACTATAAAATATGATCTGCTGTGCCTTGGTGCAGGGTTGGACGGGACACCGAGGCACCCCTCCATTGGGCACTTTTTGTCTACATCACCTGCTTGGGATCTTTGCATTGAATTAGTTGTATTTGTTACTAAGAGATGACCTTAATACTAAATGTACCTGTTTACACGTTCATGGAATGATCTTGCTATGGTTCTTATTTTAATACTTATACCTTTTATGCACTTGTACTTTCTGTAAACTTTTATAAAATTTTATTATAAAAAAAAATAAAAATAAAATAAAATAAAATGGAAAATATGATCTTATGCTCAGTACATAGATACCAAACACAACATGCTTTAAAATTGTGCATTCCCGTGCAGCAGCGACAAACTATGTACATTTTTAAAAGACTTTAAAAGCCTTTACAGGTGACCACTTTAGATTTACAGAGAAGGTTTACTGGTAGAATTAATGCCCTCAATCTGATACTCGCGGTGATACCTCACATGCATGGTGCAATAGCTGTTTACATACGACACAAGACTGATGCTTGCTTTCGCCTTTGCTCGCGAGCTTGGAGGGACAGGGGTGCTTTAATTTTTTTTTTTTAATTATTTATTTTGCTTTTTTATTTAATTTTTACACTGTTCCTTTCATTTTTTTATCACTTTTATTTTCATCACAGGGAATGTAAATATCCCCTATGATAGCATTAGGTAGTGACAGGTACTCTTTTTTGAAAAAAATTAGACTCTAGATCTCTCCTCTGCCCTTAAAGCATCTGACCACACCAAGATCGGTGTGATAAGATGCTTTCCCAATTTAAAAATGGCGCTGTTTATATCCGGCGAAAGTGATGAAATGCTCATAGCTTCCGGTTTCTTAGGGCATAGAGATGATTGGAGCCATTCTGGTCTCTGATCAGCTCTATGGTCAGCTGGCAGAACCACTTGCTGCATTCTGTGGAAGGAGGTGGGAGGGGGGATGTCTCCTCTCACTGCTTGTAAAAGCAATCTAGCGGCTAATTAGCCACTAGGTTTACTTCTACATGAAAGCCGACTGCTGGCTGAAAAAAAAAATAACAAGACAATGGCTAAACTTGCAGGCATCATCCTGGTATAACCACTCAAAATCCAGCAATGTACCAGTACGTCCCTGGTCCTTGTTGGGCATATATTTTAATGTTCTAATTTTTTTATGCAGCCTGTGGGCTGAGCGAAAAAAGAAAGCCTGACAGATTTCTCTATTCACATCGATCAATGTGGATGAAGAAATCCCTGCCAGAAAAAGTGTGTGGTATGCCCACCATTAGAATATACCACCATACATCCACCCACTTCTAATGATGGGCATACATGCAATGTTCTTTTTTTTTTCTGTTCAGCCCATGGGTTGACCAAAAAAAAGAACCTAACAGATTCCTCCATTCACATCGATCAATGTGGATGAAGAAATCTCTGCCAAGAAAAGTGTCCACCCCAATCCCTATGCTTTGGTATATATGCTCTTTTTTTTAACTGCAGTGGTGAAATCACCTTCTACAGCGCTGTAGTCAGCGATTTACGTATGCTGAAAGCAAACCTTGTTGCTTTCAGAATAAACAGATCAGTGCTGCAGCTGAATGGAAAATCAAACAACGGTTAACAATAAAACACAGTAACAATAAAACATTAACTCAATAAAACAACAACTTTTTCTATATGGCAATCTGTGCCAAAAAAGAGTAAAAAATATATGACAAAGCATAGGGGCGATCCACCCTCTGTCCACCCCAGCCCCTATGCTTCCCCACATATGCTCTTTTTTTTAACTGTGGTGGTGAAATCACCATCTACAGCACTGAAGTCACTGATTTTCGTATTCTGAGAGCAAACCCTGTTGCTGTCAGAATAAACAGTTCAGTGCTGCAGCTGAATAACGCACCTGCAAAGCACACAATGGTTAACAATAAAACACAGTAACAATAAAACATTACAATGTAGCAGTATAGTATACAGTACAGTAAAACAGTAGAATGGCATACCGGCAAAGCAAACAATGGTTAACAATAAAACACAATAACAATAAAACATTACAATATAGCAGTATAGTATAAAATACAGTAAAACAGTAAGAATGTCAGGGCTGGGCTCAGCCCTCTCTTCTCAGAGCAAGCTGGATCAGATCTCAGACGCCTTCGCCTGTTCAACATCTCTGGAGAAATCTCTGCTGTGTGTTCCTGTGAAAGACTTTGCCTGGATTCAAGGCCCTGCTCGGCTGACTCTCCTCCTGGCTCCTGACCCTGCATTCCGTTTGTTTGACTGCTGATCTCTGGAATAATTTCCGGTTACCGAACCTTGGCTATGTTTTGACCATGTTTGCTGTGTTTATAACATTTTACCTTTTTATTAAAAAGTGTGATGTTACTGTACTTCTGTCTTTGTCTGATTCATGGTTCTTGACAAAGAACAATAAAATAAAACAACAACTATAATTGTTTTTTACATTTTTTATGCTTTTTTTCTATTTTTTTAAGATTTTTTTGTAACTATAAAAAAACTAACATCTTTTGAGACCCTGTGTGAATGTGTGTCCTAGACTGTGCTGTACTGTACCCTATACTAATAATCCACTAGTGTGTGGTAGTGAAGGAAACAGTCCTGGATGCAGAGACCAGGCTGGCCAGGACAGGAGGGACAAAAATAGTGGGTGTCATGCCTATATCTGCGTTTGCTACAGACACAACATCTTTTTTGGGCTGCTCTTTGGGTAGGAGTACCAGGAAGATCATCTGGAAAATGCCTCTCATGCAGCCGGCTCACTTCATCTGGATTGGGAAATTGGGCCACAGCACCCTTTGGATACAAAAGGGCTGTGATGATCTCAATTTGGAAATTTAGGAAGAATCCACTTCTTCCTGACGCTTTATATAGTACATAAGCATTGAACAGAGACAATTGGAATAAATATACAGACACTTTCTTGTATCAGCGTCTGGCCTTACAGGCAACTAAGTACGGCCCCATCATCTGGTTGTTGAAGTCCACCCCTCCCATTTTAAGGTTGTAGTCATGGAAACAGAGGGGCTTCTCAACAGCACCTGTCACCATTGCAGTTTGGACTGTCGAATTTGCGTGAATGGAAGACAGAACAAAAACGTTACATTTCCTTCCACCTCACTGCAAGCAATTCATTACTTCTCAAGCAGGCTCTCTCCCCCCGTCTAATTCGGTAATTAACAAGCCGTTGGGGAAGCCCGGCGATTAGATTGCACAGTGCCACATGCGCCAATTTCAAATAAAAAAAAAGTGTCTAAAAAGTGGCACGCTTGTGTAATACTTGTCCACGTACAAGTGGTACCCCTTTCTGCATAAGGGTGACACCAATTCCCAAACAATCTTGCGGCTGCTCCTTATGTAGTCTGTGCAGTCACAGGGCTCCACGCTGCCATCTTTTCCCTCGTAAACCAGGAACTCCATGTATAGCCTGTTGCCCTATCACAGAGCTTATACATTTTGACCCCATATCAGGCACGCTTGCTGGGGAGAAACTGTTTGAAAACAAGGCAGCCAGAAAACTTAATCACGGACTCATCTAAGCAGACAGCTTGTTGGGGTGTATACAAGGCTGCAAATTTTTGGTTCAAGTGGTTTACGAGGGGCTGAATTTTATGGAGCCGATCATATTCAGGGTCACCCCGAGGACAACAGAGTTCATTGTGGTTGAAGTCATAAACTGCAATATTTGCTTGTATCTAGTCCTGGCCATGGCAACAATGAACATGGGCATATGATGAATTGGGTCAGTGGACCAATATGACTGCAACTCATTCTTTTTAGTAATGCCCATGTTGAGGAATAGGTTCAGAAGAGTCTTAAATTCGGAAACCGTGATAGGTTCCTATGCAAATTGTCTGGCAAGGGTCAAATTTGGGTTTGCAGTGATAAATTGATTGGCATATAAATTGCTTTGGCCCACAATAGATCCATACATATCTTCCGTGAAAAACAGCTAAAAATAACCAGGAGGAGTTAAATCTGCTGTTTCCACTTGAATTCCTGGTTGGCCAGTGAATGGGGAAGTACAGATGCTGCAGAATTTGTGGGTTGCCAATCAGGATTTTCAAGCGCATCAGTGAGGGCACTATGGGCTCTACGGGCCTGTGTTTGAACACTACTGCTAGCCACCGCACCAGCTTGAACTGCACTTATGGGACTCGCCAAGTGTTAGGAAGAGAATCTGTGGCTAATGGACTTTTTTGCGCATATGCTCTCAAGGTCCTTCTGGTGGCCATTAGCTGATAAAGATTGCCGGGAGTATGTGAAAGCCTGCCCCACCTGTGCTCGCAACAAGGTTGACAGAACCAAGGCATGGGGGCTTCTGAATCCACTTTCTATCCCCGAACGCCCATGGTCACAACTCTCCATGGACTTTATAGTAAAATGACCCCCTTCTGAAGGATTCACAACCATCCTTGTAGTTGTTGACCGTCTTACAAAGATGACACATTTTATCCCCATGAAGGGTACACCCCCGGCTACCCAAACAGCAGAGACTTTCATTAAAGAAATTGTCCGCCTCCACGGCCTCCCCACCAACATTGTGTCGGATAGAGGGGTGCAATTCACGTCCTGGGTCTGGAAGGGTCTATGCTCAGCTTTAGGAATTGAATTGGCCTTCTCCTCCGCCTAGCATCCACAAACTAATGGTCAGATGGAGAGAACGAATCAGACCCTGGAGCAGTACCTGTGCTGCTACTCTTCTTTTACCCATTATGACTGGATCTCCCTGCTACCGGTAGCCGAGTTCGACTACAACAACTCCGTTCATTCTGCCACCAACCAGTCACCATTCTGGGCGAACCTCGGCTACCATCCTTCCTTCCTCCCCAACTTGGTGCTTGAAAGCATTGTACCTGCCGTACAGAACATTACCAACTTCCTCAAAGAGAATAACAAGCTTCTCCAGGAGACTCTGTCCAGGACACAAGAACATAACAAACAGGCTTTTGATAGGAGCTGGGGGAGCTGGACCTGCAGCCAGGCGATCAAGTCTGGCTTTCCACTAAAAACCTGAAACTTTCTTGCCCCTCAAGAAATCTGGGACCTTAGTTTATGGGGCCCTTCTCGGTCAAGAGAAAAGTTTATAGAGTGGCGTATGAGCTGAATCTCCCCTCGTCTCTCTGAGTACACCCGGTGTTCCACATCGCCCTGCTTAAACCTGTGACAAGGGATCATTTCCAGGAAGGGAAACAGCTCCACCTGAACCGGTTCTTGTGGACGGAGAGGAGGAGTACGAAGTCAAGGCCATCCTTTACTGCAGAAGAAGAGGGGGTTTGACTCAGTACTTAGTCAAGTGGAAGGGGTACAGTCCAGAAGAAAGCTCCTGGGAACCCTAAAGGCACATCCATGCCAAGGAACTTATCCGGTCATTTTAGAGGAGTCACCCGGATCTTAACGCACAACTGGTCATCCGGAGGCTGTCCCTTGGGGGGGGGGCAATGTTAGGAAGAGAATCTGTGGCTAATGGACTTTTTTGCGCATAGTGCGCACCTATGCGCGCACGTGCCGGAAACTGCGCCAAAGGGCTCTATTTGGGCTGATTGCACCCAATAGCAAGTGCTGTCTGATCTACAGTGTGTGAGACCTATAACCTGTTTATCTGTTCCTGTTACCTGGCCTGTCTCGACCTTGTCTGATCTCTGCCTGCACCGACCCCCGGCTTGCCTACGACCAGTCTCCTGCCTGATCCTCGTGTACCTCTGCTGCCTGCCTGTTGATGAGCCTGCCTGGACCCGACCATCCACCTGCCTGCTCCTTCTGTACCACACCGCCAGCCCGTTCATGACCCGGCCTGTACGACCATGCTTCAGTTGCACGAGTGCACCAACGGACTTCCTACCACCACCAGTGACCCAGCCCGACCCTCGTACCATCCTGCATTCCTGAGCCACCTGTCTGCTCTACCAGGGGCACCCGAGTCAGGGTAGTAAGAGAGGTTGCCTACTGCATAAGTCAGACTCTTCCACCAGGTACGTGACACCAGGTCATCAAGTGTTACTACAGTGCTGGTTTGTCTATGACCAGGGTGTACTAGGCTGCTGGTGCTCGCCAGTTCACCAGAAGGTAGAGCGGCACTAGTACTGGCGCAGTATCTGTCAGGGTGCCGCTGCTCTCTACAGGTTCAAACACTGAGTCTCACAGTGAGGACGCCTTATCGCTCTCAGCTGTTATGCTCAGTATCCTGTAGGCCTCTTTACTAGTGTACCTTTTGTTCGACATTTTGGCCAATAAACGTATAGGTACCTAGTGCGACTCACAGGTAAAAAAGCATTACAAAAAAGGTGTATAAGCTGTATGGAGGTGTATTCAAGGAGAAAATTAGAGATTGTGGTAGAGCTTTAGGCTTCAGTTAGTAAGTAATTGTTTGAACTCATCGTTACAGGTGTTTTTTAAATAAAACCTTTTCATTTGACAACATCGAGGAAATGACACTTTGCTATAATGTAAAGTAGTGAGTGTACAGCTTGAATAACAGTGTAAATTTGCTGTCCCCTCAAAATAACTCAACACACAGCCATTAATGTCTAAACAGCTGGCAACAAAAGTGATTACACCCCAAGTGAAAATGTCCCAATTGGGCCCAATTAGCCATTTTCCCTCCCCGGCGTCATGTGACTCGTTAGTGTTACAAGGTCTCAGGTGTGAATGGGGAGCAGGTGTGTTAAATTTAGTGTTATCGCTCTCACTCTCTAGCACCTCATGGCAAAGAACTCTCTGAGGATCTGAAAAAAAGAATTGTTGCTCTACATAAAGATGGCCTAGGCTATAAGAAGATTGCCAAGGCCCCGAAATTGAGCTGCAGCACGGTGGCCAAGAAAATACAGTGGTTTAACAGAGCAGGTTCCACTCAGAACAGGCCTCGCCATGGTCGACCAAAGAAGTTCAATGCATGTGCTCAGCATCATATCCAGAGGTTGTCTTTGGGAAATAGACGTATGAGTGCTGCCAGCATTGCTGCAGAGGTTGAAGGGGTGGGGGGACCAGCCTGTCAGTGCTCAGACCATATGCCACACACTGCATCAAATTGGTCTGCATGGCTGTCGTCCCAGAAGGAAACCTCTTCTAAAGATAATGCACAAGAAAGCTCACAAACAGTTTGCTGAAGACAAGCAGACTAAGCACATGGATTACTGGAACCATGTCCTGTGGTCTGATGAGGCCAAGATAAACTTATTTGGTTCAGATGGTGTCAAGTATGTGTGGTGGCAACCAGGTGAGGGGTACAAAGACAAGGGTGTCTTGCCTACAGTCAAAAATGGTGGTGGGGGTGTCATGGTCTGGGGCTGTGAGACTGCTGCTGGCACTCGGGAGCTACAGTTCTTGGACTGGCCAAGCATGTCTCCAGACCTAAACCCTATTGAGTATCTGTAGGGCATCCTCAAACGAACCGGTCAGGTTCTTGACATCGAGGGCTCACGGTCGTCGTCAGAGTGTCGGGGTCTGGTACTGTGGGGGTGGTGGTAAAAACTGACATCCGTTCTGTGGGAACAGAAACATGGGGAGTGGACCAACGGTGGTGTGTATGAACTGTGGTAGACTTGGTTTATTCAAATAGAACCGGAGTAGTCTGGTGTCCTGTACCAAGGTCATTAGGTACACGAATCAGACGAACAGAAGTCGTTTGACAAACACTCGAAAGAACACGTAATAGAAATCTTCTCCAAAGGAAGACCCTGCTGTCGGTACGTCTGGTTAAACTACGTCACACACCGTATACCAGACTCG
>BLSH010074449.1:704366-720464 GCA_018402905.1 Glandirana rugosa | reverse complement strand
CCCCCCCCCCCCCCAACTTCTAGCATAAAAAAAGTATGTTTTTTTTCTTTAAGATGGCTTAAAAGCATGGTTTATGCCCCAAATGTATGTGATATATACAAATATGGTATTAGCTTTTTACCTAATTAATTTGAAGGGATAAAAAAAATGTTGCTTTTTCATATTACATCTTAAAAACAACAAAATTAATCATACTTCCACATTTAGCTCATACAGCAAATTGCGATAATTAAACATTCAACAGGGAAACATTTCCTGTATAGATTCATTCTACACAGAGGTATTAATTACCAGTCCCAGTGTGACTGAGAAATAACTGGCAAATTGTGTCAGTGTATAATTAGGAATCTGAAACAGGTTACGTAACAGTTATATAGTAATTACTTTGCTTTTTCATTTTAAGAGGTGTTATCAGTGGCTTGGCTGCTGCCATGTAATTCCATACAAGCTCGCTGGAGACCATGGGCAAAGAAAGCCATGGGCAAAGAAGGCCTCAAACTAAATTATCTGGCCTTGCATGCTCACAACAGAGTATAAATGTAAATAGGTAATGTTTATAGACAAAGTGTATGTGGGGAAAAAAATAAAAAAAAGGCATTTACTGAAATCTTTGAGAATCCTAGGTCCATGTATAATCTTTGGTTCACTATGCTCTTGACCTCTTGACCACCACTAGAGGGCACACTTTGTAAAAAAAGGCCTGGCATTGGGCTAAACGTGCAGTGCCCTAACCACAACCTGGACTAATTGAAAATCCCTTTCCAAACCAGGTCTTCTCTTCCAACATCAATACCTCACCAAACAAATGGGTTTTTTTTGGGGCTGAATGGTCACACTCCACAGACACAGTCTAAAATCTTGTGAAAATCTTTTCTACAAGAATACAGGCTGTTATAGCCTTAACGGGTCAGCCCCTCTTTCTATCAGGCCAAAAAAATACAAATACGATGTTTGTATGGAGTGTACCTTTAATCCATACAATTGCAGATACGCAGCAGCTGTTGCAATTCCACTAACACCTATGGTCTCTGAGTTTCCAGTATCTTTATTTATGGCTTTGCTCCATGCTGAAGCAAACCTGAGAACAGATCTATACACAGATGCTTTATTTTTTACACAGAGTTATATATGTTCCTTTGTACATAAAACTGAAATACACTGGGCATTATATTATGAAGAATATTAAAACGCTCTGATAAGAGTACAAAGGTTTCCACAAATGACAACGTGATCCAAGCCATTCCCAGAATGCTGAAAAAGCTCTCTTTCATAATCCGCGAAATACAGCGATTTATGGTTAAGGTGCTACCTTTTTTAGCTAAGCTCTGCTTTGACAGCATTCTTTGAAGTCATAGCTCTTAGTCCTATTCCTAAATGTTCCATCACTTCCTTCGACCTTTACATGTACAAGAAACTCTTTGGAAAAGGTCAGATTGGCAGGCAGGCTAATCATACATTACATTTCTACACTATTAGGAAGGTCAAAGCCCTTAATTGGAAAGTCAGGTTAACAAAACACGGATATCTTAAAGAGGAAAATTAGATTTTTGCAAAGTCTTTGAGAATCCTTAACAATGGGGCAATTCTTAGGTAACCTTTATGACAAAATGATTAGCTTTAATTGATACATTCTCAGGCATTATATATTAAGATTACATTGCTCTTTAAGTCTGAAGTAAAAATAACACATTAACAGAAATCATGCCATATAGCAAAAGGGAGAAGTTAGCCTCAAGTGGAGTGCTTTAACGCATCACCTACTGGCAGCACAGGAGGTGACGCTTTATAGAAGATCTAAAAATCACAACAATCTCATATAAGCCTTAAAGTGTAACTTCACCATTCGCACCACTTCACTCACTGGATCCATTGAGATATGGCCAAAAAGGCCACGCGTGGCTTCTTAAGACCTTCACAGTCAGGCCTGCACATACGCTACACACTCCCATTTATTCCTATGGAGACCTCTAGAGTAGGGATGAGGAACTCAAAATAACTGTTTATTTTCTTAGGGTATAAATGAGTTTTATTCACATGTGTAATGTTCTTTAAAGTCTTGGGTACCAACTGTAAGATGTAAACCAATTCACATGTTCTTGAACGTCTTAAGTACCAACTGCACTTCTCATATAAAGTATTAATGTATGGCCATAGATTTTGATATCCTTTGTGTACTGCCTGAAGCACATGTTCACTCTGTATTTGTGGATCAGTCCATGTCTATTTGAACAAGCACAGGTGAGGTAGGATCCCTGGCTGAACTTTCTCGGGTGATTCCAGTACAGCTGCTGGTGGCCCATTGTGCTCACCTCTCTGCAAAAGGAAAGGAGAATAACTCTTTTGATGTTACCAGGAAAGGAGGTGTGCGTTTTGGGGCATGATGCTCTCCAGTTGTAGCCCTGAGGTTTTCTTGGCTGACATATAGGCAGATGAGTGGAAAAAACTGAGTGAATTGCCAAAAGCATAATTCTTAAACATGCTGAGATCTTGGTAGACAGGGGGGTGGCGCTCAGGATTATCATTACAAAATTAATAACAAGCACACAAACAACAGAATCCAGATAGACTGAAGTCATAAACTGGACAACCACAACATTCGCAGCTCAAACACCCAAAACCTGCAATAGACGAAGAAAACATTTTTACTAATATGCTGCAAAATGTATATTTATGGCTTGACCACGCTTGTGCTACAATGGTGATACATTTCAGAAGTACATAAAGGCAAATTGTTCAGGCGCAAGGAGTGCATGCAGATGACAGTTTAGGTAAACGTACAGCAAATTGAGCTGTAGTAGTCTGTTATGGTCTTTGATGCAGGTGGTATGGTAATAAGGGCATGTAAAGTGAGGCACTGGAGGCTGCTGTTCTCAGAGTTAAGCCAGCTTTGTGTAAAAACAAGAAGGAAGAAAGAGGGGAAGCGCCACCCAAGTGCAGTATTGCAAAAGAAGGATTTGTAAACACGCTTTTAATATGGTGCGGTGTCCGCCGCCATCCTCAGTCCTGCAAGCTCTGCCAATGTCCGGTCCACTGTGAGTTGATGAAGGGAGGATGGATGCTCTGTGGAAGACAGGAAGTCCACGCCAACCAGAGTTGGATGCTTCTGAGGCCTTCAGAAGGAGCAGAGAGCTCCTAGCGTGTAGCCTGTACTCCCCCTGGTGATGTCACTTCCACTGGAGCATCCAACGCTAGTCGGCGTGGACTTCCTGTCTTCCACAGAGCGTCAATCCCCTCCTCATCCGTAGACTGGACACCGGCAGCACTTGCAGGACTGAGGACGGTGGCAGACACCACACCGTACTAAAAGCATGTTTACAAGTCATATCTTGTAAGTGTTTTATCCTTCTTTTGTGATACTGCACTTAGGTGGTGCTTCCTTTCATTCTTCCTTCAGAAGAAATGATGGATGAACTTGTAGGCAATGTAGATAACCTCTGAGTGTGCTGGCTGCTTCTGGAAGAAAACGCCCTTTTTTGTATATTTTTTGTATATTTTTTGGTGAGATACTTACTTATAGAATATAATGTTATACATTGTTTGGGGGTTTCCACTATAGATCGCTATTAATTTGAATACGGTGATCATTGGCTCTGATTTAAATATTGTCACAACAAAGTTTCTATATAATTTTTCTATAATAAACTCATGTTGCATAGCGGTATGGTTTTTTAATAAACCCTAGTTTAGAAATATGTACTTTTTTTTATAGTGGTCTATTTTTTGTGCAGGAGGTTCGTCCAAGGACTCCAGGATGGACGTCGGGCGAAGGACATATTGGTGACATCAACATGCCCGCCGGGGTGCAGGATGACATACATATTGAATGCCTGATGTTTTATTACATACAGGCTTGATTTGTGGTGGATTTATGATATCTCATTCGCCGCGATGCTATGAAACCTGGAGATCCCTACTGAAGGTCTGATGGTTAAGAGGGTCCTCTGAAGGGAATAATTTTCCATACTTGAAGTCAGGGGTTTTCTCACTGATGCATGGCTAGACCTTGAGATAGGGTCTTTATGTTTGGTAAGAGGCCATTTGTTACATAACCGTGAAGCATGCTAAGTGAGCACTTGAAGCACTACTGTGACAGTATAAGCACGTGTGCAGCACTATTTTCACCACTGATGTCGCATATGGGACTATTTAACAAATTCTAATTTAATATTTCTGGACTTGGCACATGAACACATTTTTACATGACAGTATTTATTTTTGAAATTGGTTTATACAATATTTCACGAAAGTGAGCACACCCCTCACATTTTTATAAATATTTTATCATATCTTTTCATGTGACAACACTGAAGAAATGACACTTCCTACAATGTAAAAAAGTGTACAGCTTGTATAACAGTGTAAATTTACTGTCCCCTCAAAATAATTCAACACACAGCCATTAATGTGTAAACCACTGACAACAAAAGTGACTACACCCCTAAGTGAAAATGTCCAAATTGGGCCCAATTAGCCATTTTCCCTCCCCAATGTCATGTGAGTCATTAGTGTTACAAGGTCTCAGGTGTAAATGGGGAGCAGGTGTGTTAAATTTGGTGTTATCCCTCTCACTCTCTCATACTGGTCACTGGAAGTTCAACATGGCACCTCATGGCAAAGTCTCTGAGGATCTGAAAAAAAGAATTGTTGCTCTACATAAAGATGGCCTAGGCTAGAAGAAGATTGCCAAGACTCAGTAACTGAGCTGCAGAACGGTGGCCAAGACCATACAGCAGTTTAACAGGACAGTTTCCACTCAGAACAGGCCTCGCCATGGTCGACCAAAGAAGTTGAGTGCACATGCTCAGCATCATATCCAGAGGTTGTCTTTGGGAAATAGGTGTATGAGTGCTGCCAGCATTGCTGCAGAGGTTGAAGGGGTGGGGGTCAGCCTGTCAGTACTCAGACCATACTCTGCACACTGCATCAAATTGGTCTGCATTGCTGCAGTCCCAGAAGGAAGCCTCTTCTAAAGATGATGCACAAGAAAGCCCACAAACTGTTTGCCGAAGACAAGCAGACTAAGGACATGGATTACTTGAACCATGTCCTGTGGTCTGATGAGACCAAGATAAACTTATTTGGTTCAGATGGTGTCAAGCATGTGTGACGGCAACCAGGTGAGGAGCATAAAGACAAGTGTGTCTTGCCTACAGTCAAGTATGGTGGTGGGAATGTCATGGTCTGGGGCTGCATGAGTGCTGCCGGCACTGGGGAGCTATAGTTCCTTTAGGGAACCATGAATAACAACATGTACTGTGACATACTGAAGCAGAGCATGATCCCCGGTAAAGGTGATGGACTGGCCAAGCATGTCTCCAGACCTAAACCCTATTGAGCATCTGTGGGGCATCCTCAAATGGAAGGCGGAGGAGCGCAAGATCTCTAACATCCACCAGCTTTGTGATGTCATCTAGGAGGAGTGGAAGAGGATTTGTTAATATTAACACTTTACCAGTGCAACACTTTTTTTATTTATATTACTGGAGTTGCCCTTTAAATATGAAGTTGTGTCCAGGTCTTTTCAAAAACATACCCTAACACATGCCTATGAAAAAAATGCCTTACATATAAGGAGGGAGGCCATGATATCAAAGCACAGTACATACTATTTTCACTGTACTAATTCCTCATAATGTTGCATCAACACATTCAGAAAGTGTATACTCACATGCACACATTCACATACAATGAAGAACAGAAGAGCAAACTGCAGGAAAAATATGGACAAAGGGAAGGATGTATGTGGAAAGAGGAAATGAATGATGTGCAAAGGTCATTGTGCAACAGAGGATATGTCTATTCCGACTGTGACAAATTTAATAAAGTGTCATCTCCGAGGCTGTTTACTTTTTATTCTGAATGTGATAGACTTGATCTACTCAGAGTTCGTTGACATTTTCCAGTCTGAGTACCTATATATATGGACTTTAGTTAAAGAGATACAGTACAGATTTTTCATTAAAACTTCCATAATGCATAAAGTCCATTTGCCACTTTCAGGTATGCATTGAACAGAGCATATGTGTCAGGAACAATTAAGATGGCTACCTAATTATCAGGCCCAGATTTTAGTTGTGTGACCATAAAAATAAACCTTTTCTACTGCTGCTTACATCAAAAAATGCTACTTGGCTGATTATTATACCAACCCACTGATGTTAAAACATTCCTAGTCACTGATTTGGAAAGATTGTATAGATCAGGAAAGTCAAGGAGGGGGTCACAAGTTCTTTTTTATACTTGTTCTGGGTTATTGACTTAACGTATGGAAGCAAGAGGGTTATCCTTTTAGCATTACTGGTATTTGGAGTATGAAGTTATAAACAGACTTCAGTGGCTGCCAGGTTCTGTTTTTCTAGAAACTCAAAAGCACATACTAGCAAGAGCCTACTAACCTCTAGGGTATGCTGGGAGGGAGGCACATGGACTCAGGTGTTGTCATATATAGTTAACAGGACACAAAATGGAGAATGCATTCAACATGGATGTCTACCACTGATGAAAGAATGAGAGCAGCACAGAGATAAACAAAGAGTGCTGTATATCCCAGTACAGACCACAATGATAACTGAAATTGGCCAGGTGTCTGACACATAGACAGTAATTGAATTGTGAAGCAATGGTTGCTCACCTTGCAGAGCCAAACATTTTTCTATGTAAAGATAAAGCCTGATTAATGTTTAAATGATAATAAGGATGAATGCAATAATGTTCACTGGTGTTGGTGTACCTTTATAATAATTATAAACTTTATTTTATATAGTGCCTTTAAAGGTGGCTTCTCAAAGCGCTTTACAAGGAAAACACAAGAAATACACAGGATAACAGGAAATACACAGGATAACAGGAGATACGCAGGATAAAACACAAGAAATACACAGGATAACATAGTATAATATAAGGGATAAAGGGACAATTAAGTGAAAGCTTGTCTAAAGAAAAAAGTTTTTAGATTTCATTTGAATGAGTTTAGAGAAGAGGACTCTCTGACATTATTAGGAAGTGAATTCCATAGCTTTGGAGCATAGCAGGAGAAGGCTCGGCCCCCCATTGAGTGTGGGTGAGCAGGGGGGGGGGCACACAGTAGACTAGAATTTGAGGAGCGGAGCTTACAAGAGGGGGAGTAAGTTGAAAAAAGTTCAGAAGATAATGGGGTGCTAAGCCATGAAGAGTCATGTAGGTGAGCAAGAGGATCTTAAAGTCTATGCGAAACCTGACAGGTAGCCAGTGCAAGGACTCCAGGATAGGCGTAATAGGATCACTTGTACCAGACCTAGTCAGGATTCTGGCTGCGGAATTGTGAACATATTGGAGCTGATTTATGATAGATTTAGGTACACCAGCACTGCAGTAGTCAAATCGGGAGAACACAAATGTATGGATCAGCTTTTCAGCTACAGTGTATGATATCATGGGACACAGCTGAGCAATGTTTCTCAAGTGGAAAAAAAGATGTTCTGACAATATTTTGTAAATGTGGCTAAAAGGTTAGACTAACATCAAATATCCCCCCTATATTTTTTAATTTGGACTGAAGCTTTTTATATCACTAATATCACTAATACAGTTAGTGTCAGGTACCTGGGTGTAATTGAACGGGGATTTTCCAGGTCCCACACCTGCAGCCTTACCTGTTATTCCACAGGGGAGCTCTAGCATTCTCACAATGTTCTCCCAGCCTGAAGCACTGCCTTGGACTCCCTAGCCCCACCTGCTGCCAGCTGCAGACAATGTACAATCAAGCAACCCATAAAAAACAGCACTGCCTGTTACTCAATGGCCGTTTGTTGGACTTGCTCCCTGGGTGTTTGATAGCTCTGTATTGCTGATTCCTGTGTATTGAACTTCTGCCTGAATACTTGACTACTCTCCAGCCTGCTGATTCGGTACTTCATCGCCAGCTCGTGTATGACCTCTGCCTGTTTGACCACTCTCTGGATATCGATTTTGTACTGCTTTGCCTGATCTGTTGCCGACTTGATCTGATCGACCATGTTTCATCTGAATCCTCAGCGCACAAGTTCCACTTTGGACACTACCTACCACAGGTACCTTACATTACGAACAGGCCATAATGACAGTGGACCCTGCTGAGATTGTTCAGGCGATTTCGCTTCAAGGACAGTTGATTGGAGCTCATGAACAACATCTTGCCTCTGTGGACGCTAAGATAGATGAACTTTGTGCTATGCTTAAGTCTTGTTTGCCTGGTTCCCCTGCACCTGTCCAGGCTCCAGCTCCCACGCTTGCTCCAATCCAGCCGCCTCTTCTGTGCCACCCAAACTTCCCTTACCTGAAAAATTTGTTGGTGATACGAAGGACTGCAGAGGTTTTTTAAATGTTTGCCGTTTGCATTTCCGCAACAACCCTGGTACTTTTAGCACTTCTTTGGCCAAAGTGACATTTGTGATTTCTTTATTAAAGGGGAAAGCACTGGGTAAGGGTCTCTCCTTACCTGGAACGCAATGATGCTGTGCTGCAAGACGCTGATACATTTCTGGCTTCTCTCCAGACTGTGTGCACACTTTTGGACATACAGCAAGGTACCAGGACCGTGGCACAGTAAGCTATTGCGTTCCGTACCCTCACTGCTGAGACTAAATGGGACCCAGGGGCATTACGTGCAGCTTTCCGTAAAGGTCTTACAGATCGCATTAAGGACGAATTGGTCTATAAGGATTCCACAGAAGACCTTGAAAAATTCATAGAGCTGTGTGTCCGTCTGAATGTCCGGTATCATGAAAGGTGCCAGGAGAGACTTAGAACTCATAAGCGTCCTAGGCCAGTTTACCATCTGGCCCCTAATTTCCAAGCACCACCTCAGCCAAAATGTCAGGAGACCACCGCTGCCCCTGGAATTTGCGCGGGCACATGTAGCGTGTGCGCATGTGCACGTATGAGCCAGCATTGGCTCCCAAATGGCCATTTAAGCTGACCAGACCCTGCAATCTACAGTGTTCCGGTACCTGTGACCCCCTGTGATCCATGCTAGTGAAGCTTCTGTGACCCAGCTATCCTTGACCTACTTGTTATCTGCCTGCACCGACCCTGGCTTGCCCTCTACCACATCTTTGTCTGATCCTTGTGTACTTCTGCTGCCCACCCGTTGGCAACCCTGCCTGCACCCAACCATCCACCTGCCTGCTCCTTCTGTACTGCACCTCCAGCCGGCTACCGACCCGACCTGCACCACTACTCTTCAGCCTGCATGAGTGCTTCAGAGGACCTTCACCTACCAACCGTGACCTAGTCCGACCCTCGTGCCATCCTGCACTCCCGAGCCACCTGTCTGCTGTACCAGGGGCACCTGAATCAGGATAGTAAGAGAGGTTGCCCACTGCATAAGCCAGACTCTACCATCAGGTACGTGACACAGAACCTGAAACTTCAGTTGAGTCCAAGACACCCGTGGAACCCATGGAAGTCAGCCGTCTCCACCTAACAGAGCCAGAGAAACAAAGGAGGCATGCTCTGGGCCTATGCTTGTACTGTGGACTTAAAGGACATTTGCTATCTACTTGCCTTTCCCATCCAGTAAAAGGCAGGGTCTAACCCGTGTTGGAGGAGCTGGGTTAGACCTTACAAGTATTTCCTCCAAGACCAAGATTACTGTACCCGCAGTGTTCCATTTTGCCTCTGAAATTGTCTTATGTTAGGCTTTTGTGGATTCTGGGGCTGCTGGCATATTCCTGGATTACAATTTCGCTAAAGAGAGTAACATTGTTACCAAGTCGAGACCCCTGAGCATCACCACCCTGAATGGACAGCCATTGGGAGATGGCCTTGTAAAGTTTGAAACCACAAAAATCACCCTTCAGGTAGACTCCCTCCACAAAGAGGATGTTTTCCTGTCTCTTATTGACTCTCCACTACTCCCTGTTATCCTTGGTTACAACAGCACAACCCTTCTTTTGATTGGTTAAATGGAGAATTAACCTCTTGGGGGCCTTCCTGTCACCTGAACTGTTTGTCTCGACCCAAAAGACTTAATGGTTGTTTGTTGGCTTCTTTGACCATCCCTCCTACATGACCTCATGAATACCATGAATTTGCAGATGTGTTTTGCAAACAAAAGGCAGAGGTTCTACCTCCACATCGTTCCTTGGAGTGTGCGATTAATCTAATTCCTGGAGCACCTCTTCCCAAAGGAAGGATTTATCCCCTGTCACAGCATGAACAAAAGTCCATGGAAGAATACATTAAGGATAACTTGGAGAGAGGTTTTATCCAATGCTCCAGTAGGGTCAAGTTTTTTCTTTGTGGAAAAGAAAGATGGGGGTCTTCGACCATGCATAGATTATCAAGGCTTAAATCAGTTCACCGTAAAAGACTCCTATCCTTTGCCTCTTATTCTATAATTATGTTATCTGCTCAAAGGAGCCCTTATCTTCACCAAGCTGGACCTCCGAGGGGCTTATAATCTGATTTGAATTAGAGAGGGAGACGAGTGGAAGACTGCATTCAACACCCGCAATGGACATTTCAAATATCCGGTTATGCCCTTTGGACTTTGTAACACCCCTGCAGTCTTCCAAAGTTTAATGAATGACATTATTCACGATTTCAGCAACAGTTTTGTGATTGTCTACTTAGACGACATCCTAATCTTTTCCAAGACTCTTCTAGAGCACGTCACACATGTAAAGCAGGTATTACAGCGACTGCAGCTTTCATAAAGACCACATACCTTTCCTTGGATACATCATCAGTGCTGTTGGTTTCCAAATGGACCTACAAAAAGTTTCCTCTGTCTTGCAATGGCTTCAGCTGACCACTTTAAGAGGGCTCCAAAGCTTTCTATGGTTTGCAAACTACTACAGGCGCCTCATCAAAGGTTGTGCCTCCACTACTGCCCCCCTTACTGCTATGACCAGGAAAGGTACAAATTGAAAAGTGTGGTCCCTCGAAGCAAACGCAGTTTTCCAGCAGTTAAAAGACATGTTCAGCAAAGCTCCAATTCTTCTGCATCCGTACCCTGATCTCCAGTACATTGTTGGGGTTGATACCTGAGAAGTAGGAGCAGGTGCCGTGCTGTCCCAAAGACAACCTAAGTCCGGTAGAATCCAGTGGCGTTTTTCTGTAGAAAGTTTTCACCAACAGAAATGAATTATGACATTGGGAATCGTGAACTGACCATGCTATATCTTCAGACTGCTAAATGGTTGAATTCAGGTCAAGCCTGATGGGCTCTGTTTTTCTCCCATTTTTAACTTTGTTCTTTCTTATATCCCTGGGCATAAGAACAAGAAGGCTGATGCCCTTTCCCGACAATTCGCTACTTCCGAAGAAGATCGACCTACAGAGCAGTATATAATCCCACCTGACAAAATTGACACACAGATCTCTACGGCTCTTGCCCAACAGTTACAAGAAACCCAAAATAATGCTCCGCAAGGCTTAAAGGTACCACCAGGTCGCCTGTTTGTACCCCCTAGCCTCAGAAAAACTGCACTGCTCTAGGCCCACGATGGTGTGTTATCCGGTCATCCTGGTGTCACCATCACTTAAGACCTTGCAATGACAAGTCTGGTGGCATTACATGAAGAAGGATGTTACGGACTATGTGGCTGCATGCCCAGCTGCAAATAAAGTACCTTGCACTTTGCCCACTGGGCTGTTACAACCACTTTCTGCACCCCGCCAGCCTTGGACCCATTTGACTATAGATTTTATTACAGACTTACCCAAATCCAATGGCATGACTGCTATATGGGTCATAGTGGATTGCTTCTCCAAAATATCTCACTTTGCACCGCTCCCTGGATTACCTACAGCAGAAACCCTGTCTACCCTCTTCCTTTCTCAAAGTGTAAGACACCATGGCATGCCTACCAATATCGTCTCAGACCACGGATCCCAGTTTGTTTTCCGATTCTGGAGAGCATTTTGCAAGAAACTAGAGGTAACTCTCTCACTCTTTACCTCACATCACCCGCAAACAGATGGTCAAACCAAGTGCATGAACTAGACCCTAGAAACCTATCTTTGACATTACGTCAACTCATTAGACTCCAAATGGTCTGAGTATTTGCCTTTGGCTGAATTCGCCATTAACTCCCGATGGCACAGTGATCTTCAGACCACGCCATACTACGCAGCCCTAGGCTATCACCCTCAGACTTTTCCCCTACTTCAACCTTCTTCCACTGCACCTGCAGCAGATTAGCGAGTGAAAAAGATTCTGATACACTGGAAAAGGATTTGCCTATTGCTACGGAAAGCAGCAGGCAAATATGCACTTTTTTCAGACGAAGATGTCATAGACCTCAATATGTGGTGGGGGATAGAGTTTGACTGTCTACCAAATATGTGAGGCTGACAACCCTCTACCAAATTGGGTCCTCGATTCATCGGGCCCTACAGAATAATTGCACGAGCCAGGCCAGTATCCTATCGGTTGAAATCTCCAAATACATCCCATACATCTCCGAATACGTTCCATGTTTCTCACCTCAAAAAGGCAATTTTCAATCGTTACTCCAGAACTCAACAGCTACCTCCTCCTGTTCTTGTTTATGGACAGCATGAGTTTGAAGTCTCTAAAATTCTGGACTCTAGAAAGCGGGGCCGTGGCCTACAGTATCTGGTCCATTGGAAGGGATACCCAGTCACGGTATCCATCTAAAGATTTGCATGCCCCCGCTCTTATTTGAGACTTCTATGCTTCCTTTCCCACTAAGCCCTGCTAGGCCCCCAGAGGGGTCCACTGAGGAGGGGGCCCTGTCATGTACCTGGGTGTCATTGAACCGGGATCTTCCAGGTCCCACAGCTGCAGCCTTACCTGTTGTGCCACAGGGGAGCGCTAGAGTTCTCACAAAGTTCTCCCAGCCTGATGCACTGCCTTGGACTCACTAGCCCAACCTGCTGCCAGCTGCAGACAATAAAAATATAAATTGAACAATTAGGTTCTAATTTAGTCTGAAAAAAAAGATAAAAACAATCCCAGTTGTGAACAAAAAATTCTTTGCTCCTGCTTCTTCATGATTTTGTCAAAATGTGGAATTTTCGTGCTTTTCCACCATTCTTCTGAAATCTTCAGGTCTCCAGCAGCATAACATATCAAAAATATCCATCAAATTTTATGAGTGAAACAATATACAATGATTATGTCAGACGTTATGATTTTAATAGGAAAATTCTTTACCAGCCTTTCTCAACCTTTCCGGTCTCAAGGGACTGTGACTTGCAAACTAATGTAAAAAGGTTGTTCTTTTAAAACAAATGAAAAAAATGAAAATGTGCCCCAAAGACCTGAGTCCAATTTGATTAGATACCTTACTGCATCGTTTCTCAACTGGAGTGCTGTAAAGAGTCCTCAGGGGTGCCGCGGCAAAAGGATAAAAAAAAATGCCCCAACTAAGGCAGGCAGTTAAAAGAAACATTCTTTACTGCCGACTCAAGCCTTGTTTTTAACTGCAGTTTCAGTCTGGTGTATTTTGTTCCAGTGTGTAACCTCTGGGTGCTTTTTGGGCTACCTACCCGCGTCCTGTCAACCAATAATGTCATTTGTTACTAAGTAGCAGTTTGGGAACCCATCCAGCATCCTTCTGTAGCCAATGGCCCCCTTAGGGGTGACTGGTTGTTGTGGTTCACCTGCTCATACTGCCCTCAATCTCACTTTTCCACACATCTGGAGACACAGAACAGGCTGGTACTTTGTTTTGTTTTTTTATTAGGGTATTTGAACTTAGATGGAGTAGTGATGATTATGGGATGTCTAAGAAATTAACAGTTCTGTTCTGTATATGGGACCACTATATACACCTCCGTATATACACTTCTCCATCTTCCTCTAGCACAACACTTGCTGCACACTATATACAATCCCGTATATACACTTCTCCTTGTTCACTCCAGCACTGACTCACTCCTGCACAATACTTGCTCAGCACAGGTAAGACCTGAAAGGATATTTATCAGGCCTCCATACGTCTTCTTGGGCCTAGCTAGCACATGATGAGACTTGTTGTAGTTGAAGCAGGGCCTCTGGACTGCCCATTACAAGCAGAGGCTAATAGCCTCCAAAGTGTAGCAAAGTACTATTTACTAGCTGGCTTGATGGACTACTACTCCCAACCCATCTTCTTCCAGGCCCTGCCAGCTCCTCCAGCCGCAGCGGCCTTCTCCACTACCACAGCAACATAGGAATCCCAAACTGGCTTCTGCATCCTTCCCAGACTGTCTCTCACCCCAATCCGCTCCAGAATGCCTCTATCAGTATCCCAGGGTATGTTGCTCACCGAATCCTGAAACTTGTAGTTCCACACTGAAGATCTCTCCCGAATAATGCTCTCTCCCACTGTCCTTTCCGCTCTGCCTTGTGCCTGCCACCAAGATCTCTCTCCTCCTGGCTGCACCTGAGCACTCCAGGCCTAGTGTCACCCCCCCCCCCCCCCAGACTGGGAGCTTCCCTGGGCCACTACTAGATCTCCAGACTTTCCCCCGGTCTTCTCTCCTAGATTGGGCTGACCCTAGGTATTTAAGGAGGCCTGGATTGGGGATTGGTCAGGGATCCTTAGAACACCCCAGATGGCTACACCTTCCCTCCCATCCCTCTTTCCAGAAAACACCAGAAGCCTCTGGAAAGAAGTGGGAGTTTCTGATGACACCATCTGTGAATCACCCAGTCCTACCTGAGCCACTCCCAGCCCAAAATCAAAACAATCAGGCCTGCACTAAGTAAGGCCTGACTAAATTTGCCTCACCTAGCAAGGATCTCACACTATACACCTACCTAGCATAGAGGGCACTACACTTCCTTGGTTTCTCACTTGCCTCTACTGCTGAAAGGGAGATACAGGTCAGTTGGGGATGGGGGCTGTCTCTGGTGCTTTCCTTTCCTTGGAGTTAATATGGAATTCTCCTCCCCCAACCTCTCCCCAGGCAGCTAGAGGTGATGGGTGAGATTGGGGGTGTTACCACCCCTTCCATGCTGCTCAGGTGGCTGCTATGGCTGATCCAGAAGCTAAAAATAAAGGAGCAAAGAAAGCAACCCTGCAAGTCTCCCTTCATCTTCACTGGTGCAGTAAGTGGCAGAGGGATAGGGGCTCCTGCTCACTGGCTGACACTACATACTGCTCACTGACTGACACTACATTCTGCTTACTGACTTACACTAAATACTGTTCAATGACTGATACTACCATACAGCTCACTGACTGATACTACCATGCTGCTCACTGATTGCCACTACATACTGCTCACTGACTGCCACTACATACTGCTCACTGTCTGACACAACATACTGCTCACTGACTGACACTAAATACTTCTCACTGACTGACACTACATACTGCTCACTGACTGATACTACCATACTGCTCCCTGACTGACACTACATACTGCTCACTGACTACTGTTACCATATTGCTCACTGACTGACACTACATACTAATCACTGACTGCTGTTACCTTACTGCTCACTGACTGACAATACAGACTGCTCACTGACTGCTATTACCATACTGCTCACTGACTGACACTACATACTGCTCACTGACTGCCACTACCATAATGCTCAATGACTGATACTACATACTGTTCACTGACTGACACTACATACTGCTCACTGACTGACACTACCATACTGCTCAATGACTAACAATACATACTGCTCACTGACTGATGCTACCATACTGCTCAATGACTGACACTAAATACTGCTCACTGACTGACACTACATACTGCTCACTGACTGCTTTTACCATTCTGCTCACTGACTAATACTACATACTGCTCATTCACTGACACTACATAGTGTTCACTGACTGATATTACATACTGCTCTCCCCTGGGTCCTTAAGGATTGAACTAACCTCCCCCCTCTCTTCACTTCCCCAACGTCCCACTGACAGAATAATTTCGACTTCGGTAGTAGCGCATGCAAACTGTTTTACCACCGTTCAAAACCACACAGGACGTGCACTACAGTAATGTTTATCATACGTCACAGTCGGTCACTCGTCATACATCACAGTCAGTCACTCGTCATACATTATAGTCAGTCACTTGTGATACATCACAGTCACTTACTCGTCATACATCATAATCAGTCACTCGTCTTACCATTTTCGTCAGTCACTCGTCATACATCACAGT
>BLSH010074449.1:652149-697462 GCA_018402905.1 Glandirana rugosa | reverse complement strand
CTACATACTGCTCACTGACTGACACTGCATACTGCTCACTGAATGACAGTACCATACTGCTCACTGACTGACACTACATACTGCTCACTGACTGACACTACATACTGTTCACTGACTGACACTACATACTGCTCATTGACTGACACTACATACTGTTCACTGACTGACACCACATACTGTTCACTGACTTATACTACTTACTGCTCACTGACTGATACTGCATACTGCTCACTGACTGACACTACATACTGCTCACTGACTGACACTACATACTGCTCACTGACTGATGCTACATACTGCTCGCTGATTGACACTACATACTGCTCACTGACTGATACTACATACTGCTCACTGACTGATGCTACATACTGCTCACTGATTGACACTTCATACTGTTCAATGACTGACACTGCATACTGCTCACTGAATGACAGTACCATGCTGCTCACTGACTGACACTGCATACTGCTCACTGACTGACACTACATACTGCTCACTGACTGACACTACATACTGCCCACTGACTGACATTACATACTGCTCACTGACTGATTCTATCATACTGCTCACTGACTGACACTACATACTGCTCACTGACTGATGCTACATGCTGCTCACTGACTCACACTACATACTGTTCACTGACTGACACTGCATACTACTCACTGAATGACAGTACCATACTGCTCACTGACTGACACTGCATACTGCTCACTGACTGACAATACATACTGCTCACTGACTGACACTACATACTGCTCACTGACTGATGCTATCATACTGCTCACTGATTGACACTACAAACTGTTCACTGACTGACACTGCATACTGCTCACTGAATGACAGTACCATACTGCTCACTGACTGACACTGCATACTGCTCACTGACTGACACTACATACTTCTCACTGACTGACACTACATACTGCTCACTGACTGACACTACATACTGCTCACTGACTGACACTACATACTGCTCACTGACTGATGCTATCTTACTGCTCAATGACTGACACTATATACTACTCACTGACTGACACTACATACTGCTCATTGACTGACACTACATACTGCTCACTGACTGATGCTACATACAGCTCACTGATTGACACTACATACAGCTCACTGATTGACACTACATACTGCTCACTGACTGATGCTATCATACTGCTCACTGATTGACACTACATACTGCTCACTGACTGACACTACATACTGCTCACTGACTGCTGCTACCATACTGCTCAATCCCTGAAACTACATACTGCTCACTGACTGACACTACATCCTGCTCTCTGACTGGTGCCATCATACTGCTTAATGACTGACACTATATACTGCTGACTGACTGCCACTGCCATATTGCTCACTGACTGACACTACATACTGCTCACTGACTGACACTACATACTACTCACTGACTGCCACGACCACACTGCTCAATAACGGACACTACATACTGCTTACTGACTGATGCTACCATACGGCTAACTGGCTGACACTACATACTGCTCACTGACTGCTGTTACCATACTGCTCATTAACTGACACTACATACTGCTCACTGACTGGTGCTATCATACTGCTCAATGACTGACACAACATACTGCTCACTGACTGCTGTTACCATACTGGTCATTAACTGACACTACATACTGCTCATTGACTGATGCTACCATACTGCTCAATGACTGACACTACATACTGCTCACTGACCGATGCTACCATACTGCTCACAGACTGACACTACATACTGCTCACAGACTGGTGCTATCATACTGCTCAATGACTGACACTACATACTGCTCACTGACCGATGCTACCATACTGATCACTGACTGGTGCTATCATACTGCTCATTAACTGACACTACATACTGCTCACTGACTGGTGCTATCATACTGCTCAATGACTGACACTACATACTGCTCACTGACCGATGCTACCATACTGCTCAATGACTGATGCTACCATACTTCTCACTGACTGACACTGCATACTGTTAACTGACTGATGCTACCATACTGCTCACTGACTGATGCTACCATACTGCTCAATGACTGACACTACATACTGCTCACTGACTGATGCTACCATACTGCTCAATGACTGACACTACATACTGCTCAATGACCATCCTACGACTACATACTGCCCTATCCTGCCAGTAAATTCTGCTCACTGATTTCTACAGGTACAAGGCACCTCTGCATCACAACCTACTGACCGCCGAACTCTCTGCCACAAATATTAACTTTTAGGTCTTGTTCACACCAAAATTGCGCATTTTCCCACATTGCACATAAATGTGCTGCCTTTTGCAGATGCACGTGGTCTTAATGGCACCCCCACTCATCTAGGAAATGCATATGTATTTGTGCCAGCACCATAGATTTAAAAAATTGTGCCGACAACTTTTTTGTTTTTTTTCACAAGTACAAGGCAGACCATTAAAAAATGTATTTGCCCAGAGCTCTAAAGGGTGCCTTGACTCAAAAAAGGCTGCCTTACTGAGAACAGGCTGAAAGACATCTGTAACCATCCTCAAATGACTAGCGTATTGTTGGGATACATCTTTATGATCTTTTTTTCTGGACTAAATTTCTAACAAACAAGTGCCAGTTTTACAGTATACAACTTCCTCAGCACCCTGGGGGTCACTTTTCTTTTTTTTTTGTTTTTATTGTTGGGTGTAAAATTTAAGGCTAGGTTTACCTGACTGTTTTTTTATCTCTTGCTACTGAGAGGTGATTGTCAACCAGTGGTAGTAGCCATAGTATATCCCTTCTTTTTACGTTCCTTTGGGACTCTTAGGGGTGTGATATTTCTTGGCACCATCATTGCATTTACCCAAATCAAATGCACTAAAAAGTCTAAAAATAACACACGGATCTTATACAGATTGATGAAGGGTTTAAACAAAAGATAAACTCCTATTGAATGATAATATCCTTTCAAAGTCTGTTCTAAATAAATATGCAGGGTCATGAGAATTTAGACCCACCCGGAGCTCCATTTACTATTCAGATCCATGAAGCCAAGCATGTACATATTTGAAATGGAACTGTTGACCTGTTCCTGTTCAAAGTTGCCATAAACATTGGAAAGGATACAGGTTTTCTGTGTAGTAGCTAAAGAAATAGTTTGTCAGCTTCCTCCACACAGGAACATGTAAAAGGAAATGACTGAATATCTTTCATGCTTTGAGTAAGCAATATCCACGAGTGCTTGCACTTGGAACAGCTAAAGCTCTTGCACGCATTTTTCAAAGAACATCTGTCATCGGAACATGGTATAGGCATAACTTATGGGTAAAGTAGAAGTCAAGGAAGCAGAAAAAGGACATCATTTAGTAGATTAGCTCCCTATGCATGCATTAAAAACCTTCACTTCTAAAAATGAATTAAGGTATCCTAAAATCATCTTCTAAAAACAGGTCACATGATCTGTTTGTCCCTGTTCTTAGAAATATTGCAGTCTAGGAGGAGTTATCATTGCAAGTTGGTGATCTGGTGGTCAATGACAATGAGAAGAGCTTTCCTCTACATAAAACTTAATAGATATGAGCCAGGGAGATGGTATATTGTCAGCCACTCTCTATATGCGTTGAATTATGGGTGATTCTACCACCACCAGTATAAATTCCAACCATAGTGGTGCCAGAAGGGTTAGTATCCATACCATTTTGTTGTGGTGGCCTCAGTGTAGACCTTAAGGATTGTATAAAGTAGATTCAGATAGATTTTAGAAATTGATTTATCAGGAATTAGTGCTAAGGTTTGGGGTAAACATTGTTTGGGGTAAGGATTGTCACAGATTAAAAATAATTTTCCTTGAAATCTACGTAACCACTTCAAGACCGACGCAACTGGGAATTTATATCATGATTTTCAAGTGGAATACCAAGGTTTTGGCTGCAGCAATGTCGTAACCCCAGTGTTGTTTTTTTTTCAGCCGGCGGTTCTCTAACCACTAAAAGTGATCCGAGCAGTTCATTAGCCAGTGGATCAATTTTAGAAGCAATGGGAGGGGTCGCCAGCTGAAAAAAAACAGTACCAATAGCAATGAAAGTGATAAATTAATGTAAAAGGACAGTGTAAAAATAGAAAAAATGTAATAAAATATAAAATAAGAAAAATTATAAATCTTAAAAATGCCCCATCCCCCTGTGCTCGCGCGCAGTGGTGAACGTATGCGTAGATTATGCTCACATATGTAAGCAGTGTTCGCACCATACATGTGAGGAATCACCGAAAATGTCAGAGCGAGAGAAATAATTCTAGCACTAGACCTCCACTGTAACTCTAAAGTGGTAATCTGTAAAACATTTTAAAGCGTAGCCTATGGAGATTTTTAAGTACCATAGTTTGGCGCCATTCCATGAACGAGCACAGTTTTAAAGCATGACATGTTATGTATCTGTTTACTTGGCGTAACATGATCTTTCATATCTTACAAAAAATTGGGTTATATATTGTGTTGTTTTTTTTTTTTAATGTGTACTTTTTCCCCCCAAAAATTGTGTTTAAAAAACGCTATGCAAATACTATGTGACATAAAAAATGTTATTCTCTAGGGCCTCTGATAAAAATATATATAATATTTGGGGGTTCTAAATAAATTTAGCAAAAACAACACTGATTTTTACATGTACAAAAGAAGCGTCAGAATGGAATAGAATTTTTTCTTTAATTCAGGTCGCCATGCTGCATACAGTAATTCCTTTATGATCCTGCATTTTCTCATTGGCTAGATGGAGGAGAGAGTGCAACCCATGCCTCCTCTACAGTGTCAGGTCGAGGCTCATGTCACTGTTTGCAGGAGAAGTGATGGTCAGGCAGCAGTCAGGTAATTAGCAGACAAACCAGAGAAAAGTCTGGTGACCAAGCTGGTAATATTATTATATAGATGGATTTTCTGGACAAATTGACAAGAAAGCACAATTTCACTCAACTATTTTGTCTAGTTTTGCATGAGGAAGAGTTAGAACCTCTGTCAGTTTTTTTTATTGTAGTTTGTGCCTCCATCAGAGAGTTTTCCTCCCACTTCCTCTCTTAGTGACACCCACCAACACAGAAAGTCATGAGAAAACAGGGACACAAACAGCCAGGGCTGGACTGGGACAAAAATTTGGCCCTGGACTTCATCCAGACAGGCCCACTTTAATTTTGCAAACATACTCAAAAATCAATTGCAACCTCACTGTGTCCATCAATGGCAACCTTACTGTGCCCATCAATTGAAGCCTCACTGTGCCCATCAATTGCAACCTCACTGTGTCCATCAATTGCAACCTCACTGTCCCATCAATTGCAACCTCACTGTCCCATCAATTGCAACCTCACTGTGCCCACCAATTGCAACCTCAGTGTGCCCATCAATTTCAACCTCACTGTGTCCATCATTTGCAACCCCACTGTGCCCATCAATTGCAACTCCACTGTGCCCATCAATTGCAAACCCCACTGTGCCCATCAATTGCAACTCAACTGTGCCCATCAATTGCAACCCTACTATGCCCGTCAATTGCAACCCCACTATGCCCATCAATTGCAACCCCACTGTGCCCATAAATTGCAATCCCACTGTGTCCATCAATTGCAACCTCACTGTGCCCATCAATTGCAACCCCACTGTGCCCATCAATTGCAGATTTACCAGTGCCTGAATCATACACAGCGGGCATCTTCCGCTGTGTCACAGAGCTTTGATTTGAATATGCCAGTGCGACTGTCCTCCCCTCCCTCCTCCTCCAGTGGCCACTGTAACAAAACTCCGCCTCCTAGACCGGCTCCTGTGATAAACGGTACTCTGATCGAATTTCCCGGCATTGAATCAGTGTGCCGTCTATCACAGGAGCCGGTCTAGGAGGCGAGACCTTGTTACAATGGCAGCTGGAGGAGGAGGGAGGGGAGGACGGCTGTGCCGGGATATTCAAATCAAAGCTCTGTGACACAGCCTGCTGTGTATGATCTAGGCACTGGTGAGCGACCGCCCTGGACATTTCAGATGCAAGCTCCGTGGTATACAGGCAGAGGGGAGGACTCTGACAGAGGCGCACCGGGATGACGTCATCAGTCCGATCGCAATTCAGCAGTTCTCTGCATTGAAGCAGAATCGTTTAAGGTTGAATCGCGATTCGTTGATTAAACAATTATTTTTAACACCCCTACTATATAGGTTTTGCCATTGCACTTATAAGTCCATTTGTACAATTTTACAGAGGAAGTGTAGGGCTGTGCTGTATTTTTTTTGCTTTTTATTGATTCACGTTGGATTTTGGAACAAGCTAACAAGATTCTGTGGTTATTGCTTTTGAAGTTTTTTTTTGGTAGTTGTTTTATTTGATTTGGTATGTCCTCTGTATAATGGAGCCAGTGGCTCTGCATACTGATGGCCAAACTGATGGTCTGGCCAAACTGTAATAATAGTTGCAGGGTCTTAAATGGGCATTGTTAAATATGTGGAGAGCGTTACATACAGGGTGCAGAGTTCAGGAAAAGGCTATGCACAAAGGGCAGAGTTCAGGAGTGTGTAATTTACAAAGTGTAGGGTTCAGGATGTGCTAAATGCACAGTGTGTGTTTCAGAAGTACATTATATACAGAGTGCATTATGTACAGAGTGCAGAGTTCAGGCTTGCACTACATACAGAGTGCAGAATAGCGCAAAACTTTACAAGTGCAGAGTTTAGGGGTGCACTATTTACAGAGTGCAGAATTCAGGACAGTGCTACATACAGATTGCAATGTTCAGAAGTGTGCTACATACAAAGTGCAGATTTCAGGTTTGCACTACACACAGAGTGCAGGGTTCAGGAGTGCGCAAAGTTAAGCATGCAGATTTTGGGGGTTGCACTATTTACATAGTGCAAGATTCAGGCTTGTGCTATATACAAAGTGCAGAGTTCTAGTGTGTGCTACACACACAATGCAAGGATCAGGAGGGTGCTTCGCACACAGCGCAGGGATCAGGAGGGCACTACACACACAATGTAAGGATCAGGAGGGCACTACACACACAATGCAAGGATCAGGAGGGCACTACAGACACAATGCAAGGATCAGGAGGGCGCTACACACACAATGCAAGGATCAGGAGGGCACTACACAGACAATACAGGGATCAAGAGGGCACTACAGACACAATGCAAGGATCAAGAGGGCGCTACAGACACAATGCAAGGATCAGGAGGGCACTACACACACAATGCAAGGATCGGGAGGGCACTACACACACAATGCAAGGATCAGGAGGACACTACACACACAATACAAGGATCAGGAGGGCACTACACACACAATTCAAGGATCAGGAGGGCACTACAGACACAATGCATGGATCAAGAGGGCACTATACACACACAATGCAAGGATCAGGAGGGCACTACAGACACAATGCAAGGATCAGGAGGGCACTACACACACAATGCAAGGATCAGGAGGGCACTACACAGACAAGACAGGGATCAAGAGGGCACTACAGACACAATGCAAGAATAAAGAGGGTGCTACAGACACAATGCAAGGATCAGGAGGGCACTACACACACAATACAAGGATCAGGGGGGCACTACACACACAATGTAAGGATCAGGAGGGCACTACACACACAATGCAAGGATCAGGAGGGCACTACACACACAATGCAAGGATCAGGAGGACACTACACACACAATACAAGGCTCAGGAGGGCACTACACACACAATTCAAGGATCAGGAGGGCACTACACACACAATGCAAGGATCAGGAGGACACTACACACACAATACAAGGATCAGGAGGGCACTACACACACAATTCAAGGATCAGGAGGGCACTACACACACAATGCAAGGATCAGGAGGGCACTACACACACAATACAAGGATCAGGAGGGCACTACAGACACAATGCAAGGATCAGGAGGGCACTACACACACAATACAAGGATCAGGAGGGCACTACACACACAATGCAAGGATCAGGAGGGCACTACACACATAATACAATGATCAGGAGGGCACAATAAACACAATACAAGGATCAGGAGGGCACTACAGACACAATGCAAGGATCAGGAGTAGGGATGGGCCGAATAGACCTCTGTTTGGTTCGCACCAGAAATTTTGAACATCGCGATTGTTCGGACCCGAATAACGAACCCCTTTAAAGTCAATGAGACCCGAATGTCAAAAATCAAAAGTGCCCATTTTGAAGCAATTGGGCATACAGTGGTTATAGGGGTCCGGGTCCTGCCCTAGGGGACATGTATCAATGAAAAAATTGTTTGTAAAAAATGTAATTTTGAAATGAGCAGTGATTTTTTTTTATTTTTAAAGTGAAAGCATAAAAATGAAAAATCCCTTCCAATATAGTGCCTGGGGGGTCCCCTTAGTCTACCTGTAAAGTGGCAGATCTGTACCATGTCTAAAATCTGCATTTATAAAGCAGCAAGCTGCCTTTATTTTGCTCAGCAACAGCTGGGGAGCCAGTGCGTATGATGAGGCAAAAATTTAGTGCACTGGGAACAAGATTAGAGATTTTTTGGAAAAATTCTGGTGTCACTTTGACTTTGGATAGAAGTAACGGGTGCAGAAAAATTGGGCTTTGGGTGTCGGTGGTGCCTTCACACCATGACCCTATAGAGGTGCTCTTCATGAAGGCAAGAATTGGCCTTTATGTAAAAAAATTGCCATGATATGCATCTGTCAAACAGGTGCAGAAAAATTGGTCTTTGGGTGTCGGTGACGCCTATAGGAGGTACTCTTGATGAAAGCAAGAATTGGCCTTGCTGTAAAAAATTGCCTCATGTTCCTGTCATCCTCAACCTCAGAACCAGCATCTGAATCCAGTAATGGCTGGGCATCATCAAGGTGCAAGTGGCTAATGCTGTGGTCAAATAACTCAGCTGACTCCTCCGTGGTTGATGTTGGGGCTATGGCAGGAATAGATGTGGACAAGGAGGCAGGTTTATCCACTCTGGCAACTGCAGGGGACTGCACACTTGATGAGGAGGATGAGGAAGGTTTAGTAAGTCAGTCTCCATCTCCTCTGCATGCTGTGGCTGGATAGCATGGGTAAACTCACTAAACAGAGGAAATGATGCCCTGCCTAAGGACTGACCACCACGTTAACCTTTGCCTGTGGACACATTTGTTGCTGGCCCCCTTACAGTGCCAAGGGAACGTCTGCCTCTCCTTGTTGTCCTCCCAGACATCATTTGGAGGGAGTGGGTGGTGCTTATTAGCAAATGTAAAAAAGAGGTGGAAATCTGTACATAAATGCACTTTAATCAATGTAAATTTGTGTTTGGTACACTTTAATTTGAGTACTCACACTACACAGACACACTCCACGGATACACTATAATATACTGCAATATAATGCGTCAAAGGTACAGCGACGCACAGAACTATATGGCGTCAAACTTGCAGTAACGCACCAAACTATATGGCGTTAAACTTGCAGCAATGCACAGAACTATATGGCGTTAAACTTGCAGTAACGCACACAGAAGTAAATGGCATTAAACTTGCAGTAACGCACAAAACTATATGGCGTTAAACTGGCAGTGACGCATACAAAACTATATGGCGTTAAACTGGCAGTAATGCACACAGAACTATATGGCATTATACTGGCAGTAATGTACACAGAAGTAAATGGCATTAAACTTGCAGTAACGCAATCAAATATATGGTGTTCAACCGTCACTACACTAAGGCTCAAAACTGTCCTTACTCTAGCTATAAACTAATGTAAAGATTAGTGACACGGTCTCACTAAACTACACTGAAACGATCTGAGCTCTCCCTACTGTATATACACTAATGTATGTATGAATGACACAGTCTCACTACACTACACAGAAGCTATCTGAGCTGTCCCTACTCTAGCTGCACACTATGCAAAGCTGAATGATGGTTCTCCTCACTACACTCACACTATCCCTAGACTGACACTAAACTAATATTCTACACTGACAATTGAAGCACAGTAGCATAATGTAACACACTAACTAACAAATAGCACTGAACAGAGCCCTGTTCTATCTCACTCCATGCCAAAAATCACACTGAAAATGGCTGCCATTGAAAGAATACTTTTATATTGTGGGGCAAGAATGAGCCATGATTGGATAAAGTCATGACAGTGTCCAATCATGACTCTGACAGTGCTCTGTGCCCTGATTGGCTGAATCTTTCACTGCTTCAGCCAATCAGGGCTTGCAATGCACTGTTCAGAGCTGCAATGCATTGTGGTCAGTTCGGGGGCTGAACGAACGGTTGAACATCCTTTTGTTAGGCTGTATGCCAAACGACCGAACAGCGAAAGTTCGGCCCGAACTTATGCTCGGGCTGAACCGTTCACCCATCCCTAATCAGGAGAGCACTACACACACAATACAAGGATCAGGAGGGTGCTACGCACACAGTGCAGGGATCAGGAGGGTGCTACGCACACAATACAAGGATCAGGAGGGTTCTACGCACACAGTGCAGGGATCAGGAGGGCGCTATGCACACAGTGCAGGGATCAGGAGGGTGCTACGCACACAGTGCAGGGATCAGGAGGGAGCTACGCACACAGTGCAGGGATTAGGAGGGCACTATGCACACAGTGCAGGGATCCGGAGGGCGCTACGCACACAGTGCAGGGATCAGGAGGGCGCTACGCACACAGTGCAGGGATCAGGAAGAGGGCTCTACACACACAGTGCAGGGATTAGGAGGGCACTATGCACACAGTGCAGGGATCAGGAGGGTGCTACGCACACAGTGCAGGGATCAGGAGGGCGCTATGCACACAGTGCAGGGATCAGGAGGGCGCTACGCACACAGTGCAGGCATCAGGAGGGCGTTATGCACACAGTGCAGGGATCAGGAGGGAGCTACGCACACAGTGCAGGGATTAGGAGGGCACTACGCACACAGTGCAGGGATCAGGAGGGCGCTACGCACACAGTGCAGGGATCAGGAGGGCGCTACGCACACAGTGCAGGGATCAGGAAGAGGGCTCTACACACACAGTGCAGGGATTAGGAGGGCTCTATGCACAAAACCCCTGGCTTGTTACTAAAGTGTGGGAAAACAGAGTTAGTAGAATGCCATCATTTTTCAATCCATTCTTCTTGTATTGTGACACCAGCAATGTTTAGGGCAAAGATGATGGATAGATGGATGGAAGAAATGGATGGAAGGAATGGAAGGAAGGATGAATGGATGGATGGAATGAAGGATGGATGGATGAACAGAACACACAAGCATCCACCATGATTTTCTCCCTGTTAGTCTCTGTAAGAACCATATGACTTGTGCTGGCAGAGAGAAATGCAGAATGTGGGTCTGTCTTGAGCAGGTAGAATCTTTAGCACAATTTATGCAGGTGTCAGATTACAGTCAGCATGGTTGGAAAAACGATCTTGCTCTCCTCTACTCACCTTCCTACACTGTAGAAGCAGCTTGCTCTCTCTATGCTGACAGCTGAGTAGGAAACACTCACTGTTCAGGCTGGGGCTGCATCCATAGGCGTGCACAGGGGGTGTGCCAGGTGTGCCTGGGCACACCCTAATTACTACGTGCAGTGCTGATTCCCCCTACTGCCTGGGCTTCCCCAGTGTTAACCCCCACCCTGCAGTGCTGCTGGCTTCCATCCTCTGCCCCCAGCTGCTGCTGGGATGTTTCAGGATGGAGAGTGGGGAAAGAGGCTAGTAAATATTTAATTTACCAATGCCTTCCTTTTCTAAATGAACACAGTGAACACACTCACTCGCGGTGTTCATGCATAACGGAAGCATAGTAAAATGTGTTTATTATGCTTCAGTTTGTGAATGAACAGGAAGACGCTCAGCACAGAGCACTTCCCATTCATTCACTGTCCAATGCAGCTGACTATGGAGAGAAAGGTGTGCATATTTGAGCTTTGGGGTGCACACCCTAATGTAATAGGCTGTGCACGCCTATGGCTGCATCTGTCTGTAGTCTGTCCCCATAGCAGGCTGTGTTCTCTCCTCTCTCCCCCTTCCATACAGCTGGCGAGTCCTGACATCCAATCTCAATCCAAAATCAAAGAAGGCGGGCTGGGGAAGGGGGCATGTACAGTGTTTCCCATTGGCTGAGGAGGCAGAGGAGAGGATGTATATCAATCCACCTCACAAATTAGCCTGTACCATGTCTAAGTAAAGATCATTGGCTTCTGCGGCCAAAGCTGCTGTATCCCTCCACAAGACAAAAAAGTCCCCAGCTTCCAGCCAGCAATAGAAGACGTGCAGGCAAGGAAGTAAAAAAAAATACTGTAGCATTTGCAAATACCAACATGTGAATCTTGGGGGTGCTTGAGCACCCAAGCACCCACCTGGCAGCCTCTTTTGATAGGCTGTCACTGAAACCGGCCCACTGAGCCATCGGCCCCCCGGGAAACTCCTGGCACTCCCGATGGCCAGTACAGGCCTGCAAACAGCAATACATTCTCTACAAAGGTTCTAACCTTCATGACTCTGCTGCATGTGAAAGCAGGAGACACATACTGCAAACATGTCTAGGTATGTGCAGAATGAAACAATTTGTTTTGCTTTGATCCATTATTTTGTTTAGTTAAATCCATTAAATACGTTTTCGAAATTAGTTTAGTTTCACTTTTTTGTTTTCTAATTTAATTAAAATTTTCCGAATTTGGTAGAATTCAGAAAATTCGAACTGGCATTTGAATTTGAATTAATTTTATTTGAAATTTCACGGTTATATTCTTTCTATTTTTATTCTATTCTAGTGTATTGTTTTTTCTATTCTATTCTTTTTTTTATTCTATTCTATTCTCTATTCTTTTCTATTCTATTGTAATCTTGTCTATTCTAATTCATATTTTGGAAGACGGTTATATTCTTTCTATTCTGATCTATTCAATTCTATTCTAGTCTATTTTTTTTTCTATTCTTTTCTACTATCTTATTTCCTGTTCTATTCTATTTTAATTAAATTTTATTCTATTCGAATTTCAGAAGATGGTTATAATCTATTTTATTCTAGTCTATTCTATTGTTTTTTATATTCTATTCTTTTTTATTCTTTTCTATTCTATTCAAAATTTGACTTTTGGAAGATGGTTATATTCTTTCTCCTTTATTATATTCTGTTGTTTAGTCTATTCTATTCCTTTAATTGCTATTCTATTGTATTATATTCCTTCCTATGTTCTATCCTGTTTTGTTCTCTTTTACTCTATTGTTTACTATTCTATTCTTTTATATTCTATTATTTTCTATTTTTATTCTATTCTTTTATATTATATTCCTTTATTTTCTATTACATTTTTTCTATTATTTTATTTTCTAATCTATTCTGTTTTTCTCTATTTTATTTTTTTCTTTTCCATTCTGTTCTATTTGATTCAAATTCAATTATATTACTTTATTTTCTATTATATTTTATTCTATTCTTGCTTTTGAAAGTAATTCAAATTAGAATTTCGCCCAAATTTAGTTTTGGTATTTCATATTTGTTTAAATTCGTTACTATTGTAATTCGGAAAATGTGGAAACATCCGAATTTCCGAATGTAGAAAAACGTGTCCGAATTTCAAGTCAGAACGAAACGAACTGTACATGTCTAAACATCTCTGATTGTTGGAGACAGGTCATAGCGTGGGTAATAGTTGTAGCGCTAAGAGGAGGCAGTGAGACCCTCAGATAAAGCACTCACCAACATTCTTAACTTTAAAGCTGAACTCCAGCTAAACACACATTTGAAATACATATATGGAACCGAAAAAGAATTTGTATTCCTGTCCCTCCTTCCCTAAGACTTGCACAACTCTGACAGACATTACAGCCAGCCTGGAGAACCGATTTTTCTGTACTGCAGTCAAGCAACACAACTCGGTCTTGTCTCTTCCCATAGCCAGTAATTGGGAAAAAGGATGAAAAAGAAAACAGCATACTTATTAGCTATATTCTCTGTCACATAGCTGCATGAATAGGTGTCTTTATCTGCCTGAAGTTTAGCTTTGAATTTGACAGCAGCAAACATGCAATTTATAAATTGACATTCTCAAATATTTTGGATTCTTACCTGTAGGCAAGGGCAATTTGTTCTCCCCATTGCAGGTGGTGCTCGACCGATGCAGCAAAGCAGAAGAGAAAGGAAGTTGTGAGGAACTTGGTTCCTCTATGATTTCCTGTGGTCACAAGGAGACAGATGTCCGATTGGACGCTGTGATTCTAGCAGCCATCTTGGGTCAGGCAAAGTCTATTTAAGACTCCAGGTTTGGTGCACTTTATGAGAGTGGCTAGTGTAGGGACAAGTTCCTTGTCTGGCAGGGACAGAGCTTAGAGGTAGGGAAAGGTTGCAGAGTAGTAGGGCTTGTGCAGGGACTACATCAACTTCTGTATAGGAAGTCTACCCTTTGGGTGTGGATCGGCCAGGCTACATTTTGCTTCTCATTGCAGACACTGTTGGCATGTTCAAGTGTTCAGACTGCTGTCTCAGTTTGTAAGTGGCTCCGGGCGGGCGTACCTACCCACAAATTGTGTTGAACCTTTCTCCAATATATCTGGATTGTCTAACTTGGAATCTGTGTGTTTACTGCCTACACCACACTGCGCCTTGCTCACATACCTCCTCCACTACATCATGCTGACACCACAGCTTACGGGACATACAAAAAGGAAACTAGACAACCAGAAGATGCAGAAATTTCGTAGGGCTCATTCAGAAGGCCAATTAATGCCATCTTCTGTGCAGAGCCGCTGGCAGATTCATGTGCATCCACTTCGGAGCTGCGTGCAGGCAGTCCATAGAAGTGAATGCGCATGCAGCAGCTGCACGGATACAAACGCATGTCAAAGTTTGATATGCTGGCAGGTGCACAGATCTGAACACAGAGGTTCTGCATTTGGATCCATGCACCAGCTCCAACCCACATGTCAAACATTGACTAGTGATTGTGTACATGCAGCTGCTGTGTGTGCATTTACTTCTTTGGCCTGCCTGCATGCAGCTCCGATGTGGATGCACATGCATCTGCCAGTGGCTCTGCTTAGAGAACATCTGAATGGGCCCTCGTAAAACATGTTCCACTACTTACGCTTCATCCAGTATACAGACATCAGGTAAGTAACCAATTAACAATTCCAGGCCAATATTTCAGTAACACATAGCACCCAGGAATAATTGAAGTGTAAAGCCGGTGGTAGATGGATCGAATCTCAGCTGGTTCAGCAGAGATTCGATCCATTTATGGGCAGGCTGGTTGCACTGAAGTCAATCCACTGCCGCTGGCAGTAATTATTGTGTAATGCCGGCAGGGAAAGCTCCTCACCGGCAGAACACAATAGAAGGAGGGATAGAAGGTGGGATTCTCCCATCAACACTGACTGTGTTGATGGGGGAATCAAGGGACTTTCTTTACTGCAATCTGTGGTTGCAGGAAAGAAAATTGCATGATCTATGGCCTGCGTAAGATTAAAATGTTCCAAATATATCAGTCAATCATTATACTGCCAACACACCACATTGTGCAGATCCATATACTGTATAACAACAGATAGCAGTAAAACTTATTGCAGCATTGTTGTAACAAAGTCACGTAGATAACTTTCCATTTACATTCATCTATCTGTGATATTGTTACCACCTCTCAGAGCAGAGACCATCAGCTGTAGTGATAAAATGAATAAACTCAAAGATTTTTTTTTTTACAGATACCGTTTCATAATCTTGCCAAGAGCAAAATGTAGGGTCTGCCATTGCTGACCTCCCAGAAGAAATATTCTAGCTGCTTGGCATTTAATTTGACCATCTGGCTTCAACACTTTGAGTTATCGACAGAACCATTTATACAGATTAAGAAAGTCAATTACATACATGCTTGTTCTGGATCAGTGACTCAAAGCAATACATCAAGGTGACCGGAATGACAGTTGGGTATTTTAAGAAGAGAGGTCACTTATGGCAATTTCTTTCAGGACAGGGTTAATTTATATCAAAATGGGAAACATTATCCAGCTGCCTAATTCACAGAGTCTCCTTCTGTAATAATGATCTCTCCTTTTCTGTGGATGCATATGCATGTAATAGCCTCCAGCTAACAGACCATTCTGCAAGTTTGACCGAAAAGGGCGATATTTTTATCTTGTACTAAGAAGAAACTGGGAAGCCACTACTGGATAGTGGAAGCTAAATGTATTTGTCCTTGGTCATACTTGCACATGCATTGTGACAAAGATTTTCCTTTAGGCTGGGTGCACACCATTGCGTTTCAATTGGCAATAGCATAAGATTTTGGCTCTCTCACATATCTCCGCAGCAGGTCCGGTGTGTTTTGCACAAAAATGCAGTGCGACTTTAGGTCCATTTCAGGTCCGAATTCAGCCCAAAATTCAGGCTGAAATTGGACCTGAAACAGTGAACCAGGATGCACCGGACCTCTGCTTAAGCCTCGTACACACGGTGCAACGCTTGTACAACCAAACGTCCAACTTTGGACCAAGTTGGATGTTGGCTGTTGTGTCTCGCATACTGACATGCACTAAGTCAGGGGTGGCGAACACGCGGCTCTCGAGCTGCATGCGGCTCCCGGCCATAATGAATGCGGCTCTTTGCCTCTTATTATATTTTGTATATACTGTGGCTCTTTGCCAAGTTTCATGTTTCTCTCAGGGCGATCTCAGGCAGCTTGCATTGACTTATATGATAGAAGTCTCCTCACAAGCCGCCTTGAGATCGCCTCGAGCGCCGCTTCGCGCCACATCGCGCCACATCGCGCCGATTCGCGCCGCTTCGTCACTGCGTGGTGTGGCTCTCTGACTCTCACAGTTTAAAATTTTGGCTCTTTGTGTCTAACTTGTTCGCCACCCCTGCACTAAGTGATTGTACAACCAAGCCTAACATAGTGACGTGTTACGAGTATATAAAGAGGAAGTTCAGGTGAATGTGATTTATGATTTGTGAATTAGGAAAGTAGGTTTCCCAGAATGGACACTTCCAGGTGTTCCTGACTTCTGAGCATGCCTGTTTTGCATGTACAACTTTGTTGAACCAACTTCTCTGTACACACGGTACAATGGTCATACAACCGCTTGTTGTACAACCAAAGTTTTTTAGTCTGCTCATCCAACTTCTGTTGTACAACCGTTAGGGTTGCCACATCATCCCTTTAATCCAGGACACATACTAATTACACAGGTTCTGTGGCTGATTAACCACTTCAGCCCCGGAAGGATTTCCAGCTTTAGGACCGGAGCCCTTTTTGCGATTCGGCGCTGCGTCGCTTTAACTGACAATTGCGCGGTCGTGCGACGTTGTACCCAAACAAAATTTGCGTCCTTTTTTTCCCACAAACAGAGCTTTCTTTTGGTGGTATTTGATCACCTCTGCGTCATTTCTGATCGCCGCTATAAACCAAAGAAGAGCGACAATTTTGCAAAAAAAAAAAACAAATTTCTTACTTTTTGCTAAAATACAAATCCAAAAAAAAAATATAAAAAAACAATTTTTTTCAAAGTTTTTGGCCGATTTATATTCTTCCTCATATTTGTGATAAAAAAAAAATCGCAATCGGCGTTTATTGATTGGTTTGCGCAAAAGTGGTCGCATTTACGGGTGATGAGAATTCATTTTTGGGGTTTTTATTTTTTTTTTATTTTTTACTAATAATGGCGGCAATCTGCGATTTTTAGCGGTACTGCGATATTTCAGCGGACATGTCGGACCATTTTGACACTTTTTTTGGGACCATTGGCATTTATACAGCGATCAGTGCTATAAAAATGCACTGATTACTGTGTAAATGCCATTGGCAGTGAAGGGGTTAACCTGCAGGGGGCGCTCTAAGAGTTAACAGTGTTCCCTGGGCGTGTTATAACTGTATGGGGACTGCCCTAGCTGGGGAAGGGAAGTGGTCACAGCCTTCATGTACAGGAAGGCTGTGATCACAGCCCTTCCCCCCTAACAAAACGGCAATCGAAGCCGCCGCACCCGCTCCCTGGCCCTCCCCGAACACAGTGAGCGCGCGCTCACTAGGCTCGATCTCGCAGCCACCGTCGTATGACGGCGATTCGCGTTACAGAGCCACTTTGTCGCTGTCATTTGCTGATCAGCCGTCGGAAAGTGGTTAAGGTGGTAATAAAACCCACTTGGTGCCTTATCTGCATTAAATTAGCCTCAGAACCTGCGTAATTCATATGTGTTCAGGTTTAAAGGGATGAGGTGGCAACCCTGCAAGCCACTGCGCTTTCTAGCGTGAACCCAGCCTGAATGTCTGGTGTATGTGTGGGATATGTAGTAAAATACAATGTAAATTTAAAACTGGGGAAGGTTTTTCATGCAAGCTAAATACAATTATGTTCAAGTACACAGTACCCTCTGGTGGCCAGTCCTTGTCAATGTAGTCGTCATAATAATTAGTGCTCTACAAAGCATAGCAAGGAGGGGAAACATAATATCATCTTAGGTGTGAAGACTTGGGTCATGAAAAAGTTTGAACAAACAGTGTAGCCTAGGGTTGCCACATCATCCTGTTAATCCAGGACACATACTAATTATACAGGTTCTGTGGCTGATTAAGGTGGTAATAAAACCCACTTGGTGCCTTATCTGCATTAAATTAGCCTCAGAACCTGTGTAATTCATATGTGTCCTGGATTAAAGGGATGACGTGGCAACCCTAGTGTAGCCATAAGCCTTGACTAGAAATACACCTTTTCATTTTTGTCTGTGATTTCAATTGAAATCAATTAAAATACTTCAAAAACATGTAAACTCATGGTAAAATACGCATCAAAGTGCAGTATAATGCATGTTGATGCATGTTAAATCTCACAGATGGGGCTAAATTGCACCTACTACAGACTTGCTGTTCAAGATAGGCCTCCTGATGATGACAATGGCTGAACTTGCCTAGGCAATGTGCACTTGTAGTTTCCACTGGAAGCGCACATGACAGGATGATACCACAGAAGAGCGACTGGGAGAAAAGGACAGATTTTAATAAAAGCTGCAGATTTAAAAAGGATGACTGAAATGACATTGTGTAAAAGCATATCTTAGTTTGAAGCTCCATGCACATTAGCATTTTTCATAAGCTCAAAAAAAGCTATAAAAAAACACTGGATGAAAAATGCTGATAATAGCATTTTGTGCCAGCTTCTAGTAGCATTTTAGTAGCTTTTAGAAGCTTTTTGGACTATTAGCATTTTATTAGCTTTTATGCAGTACATGAAAAGCTAAAAAAAAAGCTGTTCATAGCATTTTTGTATCATTTAGATGTAGTCAGGAGCATTTAGTAGCGTTTAGGAGCATTCAGAGTTTATTCTGCTGGAAAAACGCTCCAAAAAAACTCTACAAAAACTATTTTTTTTCTGCTCCAAGACGCTGAAGCTCAAAAAATGCTGATAGCCTAAAGTAGTGTGCATGGACAAATAGGATAACACTATTTAGCTTCTAGGAGCAGAAAAGAAAATGCTAAACAGCTTAAAACATGCTAATGTGCATGGAGCCTATTTAGATATATTTTGTGTTGGCCATTTCCCACACAATCTAATTGTACCCCATCTTATGAATCTACCGACAACTATTTTGTTTGAGGATCTGCCTGACTGGATTTAAAGTGATCAGATTATTTAGGTAGAAGCTCGTACTACATCGATTTAAGGGAGAATATACAATTATATCATCATTTGTGTGGCCAGCTTTAGAGTAATGTCTGGCACACACAGGCAGTTTTTTTTTTCATTTAACCCAGCTGGCTGAAGGAAAAAAAAATTGAGGAGAGCGCTGTACTTACATTGCATCTCATAGTTCTCCCCGCTGTGCTCTTGCGTTCTGACAGGGGTACCCCCCCCCCCTACTGCCAGAATACACGGGTCAGCACTCGCAGCCATTTGCTGCATATACTGATCGAATGCTGATCGGCTGCTGGTTTTCCAGCATGCTTGTTTGACAGAAGCCGGTCATGAGATTGGCTTCTGACAGACAAGGACCTGTACACATGGGCTGAATGTCGGTTTCTACTGTACCAGCTGATTTCGGCCAATATTTGGCCCGTGTGTATGGAGCTTGAGGAAAGTTGCTTCTCTTCTACATTAGGTACTGCTCTTCAGGGTGTAAGGAGATCTGACACAAAATAGGGGAAAAATAATAATAATGTATGGATTGATTGCTCTGCCTACTTTCTATGCAGATATTGTGTACCAAAATGCTCCGTACCAAATGTTCACTAAGTTAAACTTCTACTGACAGATATAGTTACAAAACCTTTATTATATACCAGCAAAAATATGACAAAGGACAAAAACACATATTAAAAGCCATGCCAAATTCCCTTATAAGATTCGATAGCACCAATTATGCATCCAATTTTTGCCCATTTCCTGAATGTAGTGGAAGTTTGAATGAATCAACAATTGACAATAATAACTGAAAAAGGGAGCGTTCCCAATATGAACAATATCCTTGGAATAATAAAAGGTGATGATTGGATCAATAATCTTTGGCTATAAAATCCTTCAATTATTCACTGGTGTCTATATAAACATTAAGTGATCCGCCATGTGTTCCGGTTGTATGATAGGTAGATAATTGCTTAACGAAGCATTGGACCACAATGACTAAATGTATATATGATGTCATTAAGTGTTTAAACAGATATATATCAATAGTTTCTGCATAGATGAAGAGTTCACCAGTGGCCTTATGATATTTCTTTTGCTACATATGATATATATTTCCTTATTACAGCTAAAATATAGTCCCTAGTGTAAGGGAGGCGATTAAAGCTGCAATCTACATTATTATAATAGCCATCGCTCCTCCTCTGGAACATTCTTTACATACAATGCTTCATTAACCAATTATCTACCTAAGGTTCTGATTTTTGCGGAAAGCTCTCCTTCCTATGGTGGATATTAAATTGCTAAAGAAAAGTTAAAAATCAATTTAGGACCTGGAGGATTTTTTTTATTTGAGGTGGGCCACAAAATAGGGGACTTGCTTAATCAATGAAAATTTAGCCACCACCCAAAAGTCTATCACATCAAGGGGATATTCCAAGGAACCCAATTTAGAGCACCGTCATTCCTTTTTTGCTGTGTTCCGATCTGCCCAGTTATGCACACAACATGCACGCACTCTCCTATGCCACACTAAACAGGTTCAGTACAATAACATCTCTGCCATGTATGATACATGACATCATTCTAATAAGAAAACAAGGCTACTCAGAATTTAGTGAAGGCCTAACCTCATAGCCAGATGTGCCAATAACACAAACAAGAGATTACAACCAGGGGTGTAACCTCCCTATTGTCAAAGATCTTGCCATAAAGTATGTCTATACTGGGGAGAGGTAGCAGGAAAACATAGACCATGATCTACTTGGGACCAGTGCTCTGGAGAGGAATTATTGGGGAGGCTCAATCCATGGAATTAACTAGCAACATGCAGTTCCAAGCAAACCACGCTGGCCTCAGTAGCTCACCAGAGCTCAGTACCACAGTGTATATTATAAGCTTTCCCACCTCTTCCACTGCTGCAGCAATCAAGTGCTGAAAGAGATGGTCACTGTGGTAGTGATGACAATGATTATCACTATATTTTACAGTGCCTTGAAAAAATATTCATATCCCTTGGCATTTTCCACATTTGTCATGTTACAACCAAAGACATAAATGTATTTTATTGGGATTTTATGTGACATACTAACACAAAGTGGCACATAATTGTGAAGTGGAAGGAAAATCAAAAATGGTTTTCAAAATTGCTTACAAATAAATATCTGAAAAGTGTGGAATGCATTTGTATTCAGCCTCCTTTACTCTGATACCCCTAACTAAAATTTAGTGGAACCAATTGCCTTCAGAAGTCACCTATTTAGTAAATAGAGTACACCTGTGTGTAATTTAATCCTAGTATAAATACAGCTGTTCTGTGAAGCCCTCACAGCATCATAAAGGCCAAGGAACACACCAGACAGGTCAGGGATAAAGTTGTGGAGACATTTAAAGCAGGGTTAGGATATAAAAAATATCCCGAGCTTTAAACATCTCGCAGAGCACTGTTAAATCCATCATCCAAATACTGAAAGAGTATGGCACAACTGCAAACCTACCAAAACATGGCCGTCCACCTAAACTGACAGGCTGGGCAAGAAGAGTATTAATCAGAGAAGCAACCAAGGGGCCCATGGTAATTCTGGAGGAGCTGGAGAGATCCACAGCTCCACAGGACAATTATTAGGCGTACACTCCACAAATCTGGCCTTTTTGGAAAAGTGAAAAAAAGAAAGCCATAAGAAGTTCCATTTGGAGTTTGTGAGAAGCCACGTGGAGGACACAACAAAAGAAAGCCATAAGAAGTCCCATTTGCAGTTTGCGAGAAGCCATGTGGAGAACACAACAAATGTGGAAAAAGGTGCTCTGGTCAGATGAGACCAAAATTGAACTTTTTAGCCTAAAAGCAAAATGCTATGTGTGGAAAACTAACACTGCACATCACCCTGAACACACCATCCCCACCGTGAAACATGGTGGAGGCAGCATCATGTTGTAGGAATGCTTTTCTTCAGCAGGGGCAGGGAAACTGGTCAGAGTTGATGGGAAGATGGATGGAGCCAAATACAGGGCAATCTTAGAAGAAAACCTGTTACAGTCTGCAAAAGACTTGAGACTGGGGAATCATACAGCCAGAGCTACAATGGAATGGTTTAGATCAAAGCATATTCATGTGTTAGAATGGCCCAGTCAACGTCCAGACCTAAATCCAATTGAGAATCTGTAGCAAGACTTGAAAATCGCTGTTCACAGATGCTCTCTATCCAATCTGACAGAGCTTGAGCTATTTTGCAGAGAAGAATGGGCAAAAATTTCACTCTGTAGATTTGCAAAGCTGGTAGAGACATCCCCAAAAGGACTTGAAGCTGTAATTGCGGTGAAAGGTGGTAATACAAAGTATTGACTCAGAGGGGCTGAATACAAATGCACGCCACACACTTCACATATTTATTTGCAAACGTTTTTGAAAATGATTTATCATTTTCCTTCCACTTCATAATTATGTGCCGCTTTGTGTTGGTCTATCACATAAAATAACAAAAAAATACATTTACGTTTTTGGTTGTAACATGACAAAATGCGGAAAATTTCAAGGGGTATGAATACTTTTTCAAGGCACTGTATATTGGATCATTGTGCATTAATTAATAAGAAGCCGCTGTTGATACACATCTAGATCTATTCTTGCCTAGGCCACTTGGAGAGATCAGCATATTCTTAACAGAAGGGTAAGTTGATAGTCAAGCTGGGGAGAACCATGGGTGATGTAAGCACATACTGCTTATCATGTCTACTAATAAGAAAATCTGTGTTATCCAGAAGGTACAAGAGTGTGTTATTAACAAACAAGTATTAACCAGGAGCCAGGGAAAAAAAGAAAGAGTTTTGGTAGTAAGTAGGGAAGGTTTAGGATTAACTACTTGAGCTCCGGAAGATTTTATCACCCTTCATGAGCAGGCTATTTTTGCTATTTAGCATTGTGCTACTTTAACTGGTAACTGAGCAGTTAAAGCGTAACTTCACTTTTGTTGAAAAAAAAAAACATTCCCCTCTGGGTGATCTATGTACATTGCAAGGATTATAACAAACTTTATAGCAGATTCCTACCTTTTGTTATTCTGAAGAATCCCTCTGTGTTTGTCTGTGCCTCTGTACTGAGTGGGTCTAATGGGAGTGGTTTCATAATTATCTGTCAGCTGTGGCAGCTGCAGAGCACTAATGAGGAAAGCTGCTGGGCCTACATCCCTTTAGACATGTTCCTATTGAAAGTATCTCTCCAAAAATATATATTTTTGTTGCAGGGGATGGCTGAAATCTGATTTGTATCTTAGGAAGACTTCTGCGAAAATTGGTGAGCCAATCACACAAGCAGGAAATTATGTTTCTAGGGAGTGGTCAGTACACACTTTGTGTACAGAACAACTCCAGGTAGCCATATAGCAATGCATTCTTAGAAAATGACAGTGGCTGCAAATTGAAAAGGAAAGGTAACTTTTAATAACATGCAATTACAATATGATTAGTGTCGCAATTATATGCGCTATATTATTTTTTCTTTATTTGCTATTTTTTCCCCACGAAAGTGGAGTTACCCTTTAACCACTTCCTGACCGCCTCGCGTACATTTACTGCTGCAGAGTGGCCCTGTATCGCGAATCGCCGTTTATAAACAGTGGCGCGCTCTCATGCCCGCCGCACTCTGCAGCAGTGTGGCCTCAGGTCCGGCGGACTCAATCTCCACTGGCTACCCGCGATGACCTGGCAGGGAGGAAGAACAGGGAACCTCTGATGTAAACACGGCGGTTCCCCACTCTGTCAGGCAGCATGTGAGAGATCTACTCATCCCTTTCACTGGGATCAGTTAGATCTCTTATGCCCCTGGCAGCCCATCCCCCTCACAGTTAGAACACGTCTAGGGAACACAGTTAACCCCAAGATCGCCATCTGCAGGTTAACCCCTATCATTGGTCCCAAAAAAAGTGTCAAAAATGTCCGTCATGTCCGCTGCAATATCACAATCCCGATAAAGATCGCAGCCATTACTAGTAAAAAAAAAAATTGTAAAAACGCCAGAAATTAATACTCATGGTTTGTAAATGCGGCAACTTTTGAGCAGACCAATCAATAAATGCAATTTTTTTACCACAAATATGAGTATAATCGACCAAAACCGATGAAAAAATTTGTTTTTTATATATTTTTTTGGATTTGTATTTTAGCAAAAAGTAAGAAATATTGTCTTTTTTTATATCAGCGATCAGAAATGACGCAGGGGTGATCAAATACCACCAAAAGAAAGCTCTATTTGTGGGAAAAAATGGAGGCAAATTTAGTTTGGGTACAACGTCGCACGACCGCGCAATTGTCAGTTAAAGCAATGCAGTGCCGAATCGCAAAAAGTGCTCTGGTCCTAATGTGGGAAATCCTTCCGGGGCTGAAGTGGTTAAGCAAACTGTACCCAAATTAACTCTATGTATTTTTTTTCACACACATTTTTTTTTCTTTTGATGGTATTTAAATACCACTGTTTTTTTTTTTTATTATATGAAAGGTAAATGACCAACATTTAAAAAAACCCAATATTCTTTACTTTTTGCTGTAAAACATTTCCAATAATAAAAAAAAAACTTGAATTTCTTCATACACTTAGTCAAAATGTATTCTGTTACATGTGTTTCGTAAACAAGATCCCAATAAGTGTATATTGATTGGCTTGTGTGAAAGTTAAACAAATCTACAAATTATGGAATACATACTGGAATTTGTATTTATTTTTTTATAGTAGTAATAGCGGTGATCAGTGATTTATAGTGGGACTGTGATAGTGTGACAGGCAATCTGACACTAAACGATACTGGATGGGAACTGACTAACTGACACTGACATCATTAGTAATACTAATACAGTGACACTGGCTGGGAAGGGTTTAACATCTCGGGGTAATCATGGGGTTAAGTGTGTGCCTAACAAGTGTTAATGTGTGTATTAGGTACGTTGCTTTGCCTGAAGGAGCCGCCAATCCGCAGTACAATGTGGACAGGCAGCCCCAAAGCACTTAAAGAATCAAGGAAGGGGATTGGCTGGTAGTGGAGGAAGGCTTAGGTTAGACCGTTAGACGAAAGTGATATGTGGGCATATTCAATCTATGAATTCCACACAGTAACACATTTTTTTGTATGTGTCTGTGAGTATGCTAGTAAGTTTTTTTTTATTAACAAATTGATGCCCTCTTTAACTTCAAATTGTATGAATTGCTTCTTTCAATCTTTGGTGAAAGTTTGTTTAGTTGCCTGTAATTCAAAGGTAGCCAGTTTGAATTGGGATCTGGTAAGAAAACGGAAAATTTCCTATCAAATACTTACCGTAATTTTCCTTTCCTGATAGACTCCATGGCAGCATACGTGTGGGGTAGGCCCCGCCTCCATAACTACCCTATGGGACTCTACTCCCATAAATCTTTTCTCCACCCCAACATCCATGTTCCGTAACTAGCCTACTCCAGGCCTTTGGTGGGAACTCCTGCTGCCATGGGGTCTATCAGGAAAGGAAAATTACGGTAAGTATTTGATAGGAAATTTTCAGTTTTCCTGACAGACTCCATGGCAGCATATGTGTGGGAAATAACTCGCTACACACACGGGTAAGAATCTGCTGAACAAAGAAAATCTTTTAATTAACATTCTCAAGGGATAGAACCTGAGCACCAAAATTAACAGAAGACAAGGCTGCAGGTTCCACACAGTAGTGAGACATAAATGTATTAATAGAGGACCATGAAACCACCCTGCAAATTACATCAGGCGCCACATGCCGAGCTGCCGCCCACGATGTTGCGATGCTCTGGGTGGAGTGCGCCGTCACTGCCTTTGGAGGAGCCAACCCCTTCTCTTTGTAACCTCGTCGGATGGTTTGGACAATCCAGGAGGCGATAGATCTGCTTGAGGCTCGAGAACCTTTGTTTTTCCCATACATGAGGACAAAAAGGTGTTCCGTCTGCCGAAAAGAAGCTATGGCTTCCAATTAAAGCTTTAGGGACTGCCCCACATCTAGTGGATGAATTTCGGAACGTCTGACCTTTTAAGAGTGGGGAGCACAATTTCTTGTTTTTCTGGAAAACAGAGGTTACCTTTGGTCTTGAACCTAGCATAGGTACCAGAACCAACCTGTCAGGGAAGAAGGTTATAAAGGGTTCTCTTGACCCCAAGTTGCTAATCTCGGATACTCTCTTGGCTGAAGAAATTGCCACCAGGAAGGCTGTCTTGTGTGTAAGATCCTTCAGTGTCAGTGGACTGCCCGGGTCTGAGTTAAACTGCGACAGGGAATCCAAGACGAATGGTAAATCCCATTTTGCCTGGCCGCCCCTTTAAAGAATTGGCGTATCAGTGTGTCTTTAGCCCATGATATGCCTGAGAAGGGCGAGAAAGCTGATACTTGGACCCTTATTGAACTGGCAGATAGGGACAAGTCAAGGCCATATTGCAGAAAACTAAGAACATCTGAGACTGATAGAGTGTCTCTGGTGCTGTTTCTGGAAGACAGATCCATGAGTTTCGCCCAAATCCTCTGATACATTCTATTAGTGCCACTTCTCCTAGCACTTAATAAGGTGTGCATGGCCTCTTCTGGACAGCCGAGTGATTCCAACCTTCTCCTCTCAAAAACCAGACCCTGAGACGTAGCTGCGTCGGGCATGGGTGCAGAGCTGCACCTTGTGAGAGAAGGTCTGGTCTGGCTGGAAGGCCAATCGGGTCCTTGAAGCTGAGTGAGGATAGAAGCGGGAACCACGGCCTGTTTGGCCAGAAGGGGATGATTGCTACCACTTCTACCCTCTCGTTCCTGAGTCTCCTGAGGAATCGAAAGATCAGAGGCACCGGGGGAAAGGCAGATGCCTTGCGGAACGTCCATTGCTCCGAGAGAGCATCCAGTCTGTTGTCTTGGGGATCTTGGAACCTCGAGAAGTACCTCAGAAGTTTGTTGCTGCAAGGTGAGGCAAACATATCGATCTCCGGAGTCGTCCCCAAGGATAGGAGCCAACTGAACACCTCCCCATGGAGGGACCACTCATTGTTGTCCAACTCATGTCTGGATAAAAAGTCCGCCTGAACATTCTGGGCCCCGGGAATATACACCGCTGAGATGTTGTCCAGGTGTTTTTGGGCCCAGTCCATAATTGGCTCCACCTCCCACAGCAGAGAGCTGCTGTGAGTCCCCCCCTGCCTCTTTATGTAAGCTACTGCGGTGGTGTTGTCCAGCTTCAGTGTAACTGAGGCCTTCTTTGTTAAATGGTGAAACGCCACAAGAGCTTTGAAGGCAGCTCGGAGTTCCAGAGCGCTGGACACTACTCGGTGCGCCGGGAAGTCCCAAGTGCCTTGCGCTACTTCCCTCCGGCAATGCGCCCCCCAGCCTTTGGTGCTGGCGTGGTGTCCCTGTCAACCATGTGATGGGTATCAGTGAGTGGCATCTGGTCAGGTTTTCTCTTCGCATCCACCAGAGGAGAGATGACTTCATTGATAACGTTATGAGAATGAGCTGGGATTTGCTGCAAGATCTCCACTGCTTGAGGAAGCCCCTCTGGAAGAGCCGCATCCGCCACTGTGCCCACTTCACCATCGGAATTGAGGCTGCTATCGTCCTGATCACTTTCAAGCATTGAAGAGCTGAGAGGCGTGAGGATGACAGAGCCTGGCGTATCCTGTCATGGATTGTCAATATCTTTTCCTTGGGGAGAGAAACTGTGTTTGAGCTGGTATTGAATTGGGCCCCGAGGAAAATTAGGGAATGAGTGGGCACTAGCTGACTTTTCTCTAAATTTAAGAGCCATCCATTAAGAGGGGCGCTTTTGGCCGTTTTCTTGGTGGCAGCTTGTCTGTTTCTCCAAGATATTCCGAACTCACGGCCCGGCCTATAACTGCGCTCTTCTTTGCCCCTGTCTGCGCCTTGCTTCCTTGGGAAGGAGCGCCTAAATGCCTGCAGATGCCGGTCCTGGGGGAGGAAGCCCGACTTACCTCGTTCAGCTTGTCCCCAAATAGAGAGGACCCCCCGAAGAGAATCCGGCACAAAGCCTGCTTGGAGGCCGGATCAGCCATCCACGGACGCAGCCACAGAGCTCGCTTGGCGGTCACAGAGGACAGCATCACCCGGGCCCCCAGGCGAATGATGTTGAGCGATGCCTCCCCCAGGAAGGCCGAGGCCATCCTAAGCTCCTGAATCGGGGAATTACTTGTGACCTCTATAGAGTAGTCCGCTAGGATTTCCTCCACACTATCAGTCCAGATCTCCATTGCCTTCCAAATTGCTGCCAAGGCCAAGGCTGGCTTGCAGGCCATCCCTGCTGACAAATAGATCTTTTTAAGGTCAGTGTCAATTCGCCTTTCTAGCGGGTCTTTAAAAGAGACTGTATCTTCTAATGGCAGAGTTAAATATCTGGCAAGTCTCATTAGAGCTGCATCTACGACTGGTGCTGACTCAGGGTACTTAACATCTTCCTCCCTGTAGGGATACAGCCTCTGCACCTTAGAGGGCAGAGAGCTCCTCTTGTCCACTTTGGCCCATTCTTCCGAGATAATTTCTCCAAGTTCTCCCAGTAGCGGAAAGTGGGGACGCTCTCTGCCGAGCTGTTTGAAAAATGTATTTTGTTTTGGAGGGGAAACTGACGGATCCTCCAACCTTAGAGCTTCCTTGACTGCTCTGACCATGGTCGGAACTAAGGCATATTGAAAGCCCACCATGGGATCCTCCGCCTCTGATTCACTGTCTGAGGGCACAACTGATGGTCTGCTGACCTGGGAGGACTTCCCCCACTCTGAGTAAACAGTTTCCCCTGAAGGGCCTGGAGATTCCAACATAGGGTCCTGGGGTCTGCTTGACTCTTTCTCCTGGAGGGAGTCTTGCACCACCTGCCTGATTAACGTTTCCAGGCGCTGATCCGGTCTTTCTCTCTCATTTGCCACTTTCCCAAAACAGAGATTGCAGGGGGACCTTCCCGCCGGAACCCCAGTCCTACATCCCCAGCAGGAACTATCAGACCTTTCCCTAGGACGTGAGGCGGGAGGGGGTGCCGGCTCCCTACTGCGGTGGCTTGACCGGGAGTGGGACCCATGTTTTGACCTAGAGACAGAGTGCCGGTGGTGTGATTTTGAGCTGCTCCTTCTACTTGAATCTTCCTGATGTTTAGACCTAGAAGGGCTAAGAAGGAAAAAGAGCCAGAAATAGATAAAATAGAGAGAAAAAGAAACAAACATGAGACATAGGCAACAAGAGCTCCTCTCCCCCCTGTCCACAGGGATCACAATACCTGCTGTGAGAGGTTTGGCCACTAGGGGGCAGTGAGGCATCCATAGCGAATCTTGAATGTCTAGAAGAGAGAGACAAATCATCAGCCTGTCACCCCCTCCTCACCAGTCACCCAGACCATTGAGTGCCTACCTGAAGCTGTAGATCAGAGAGCCTGGGGAAGCTACCGCAACGCCCGTACACATTCCCGAGGCTCTGCTGATCACACACAACTTTTAAACACGGCACCGCCATGACGTCACACAGGCGCCGGCGACCGTTCGTTCGCGCCGAAACCGTTCGTTCGTATGCGCGAACCAAGCCTCGTTCGCGCCGCACCAGCACATGCGCAGTATGGCTGCGACTACCGACGCTGGGATGCAGATCCAGCCAAACCCCTAGCCACCCCTATGGTCGCACCCAGAGTGGACGCTACCAGGAAGTGTAGGGAGCCATGGCCAGACCTGCAAGGAGAGGAAGCAGAAAGAGGAACAGGCAAGTGCCCTACAACAGGTATGACACACACTACTGCCATGTATAACATATGCCAAAACGACTTACCAATCCCCTATGATCAAGGCGGTCAGGGTGCTTGGAAGTATACACACACACACACACACCGGGCTTGCAGATAGGGCCACCTGCTCACAGCAAGGCTATTGGCCATTGCGCACTCTTCAGGGCTCCTGACTTCAGCGCTACTCTGCATTACACTCCATACCCTTTCCTAGTGGGGTTTATCGGAGGACAGCAACCCTGGCAATGTAGCCAGATATCGACCGTGGTGGGGACACCATAAGGTAGAGAACCATCCACCGGTCCTACGGAGGAGGACAAAAAAGGAACATGGATGTTGGGGTGGAGCAAAGATTTATGGGAGCAGAGTCCTATAGGGTAGTTATGGAGGCGGGGCCTACCCCACACATATGCTGCCATGGAGTATATCAGGAAAGGGAGGTTTTAAATGGAGGAGTGCAAATCAAAGGTCTCTTGGCTCTTTTTTTTTTTTCTTTTTAGCGATTTCTCACTAAGGAAATCATATATAGTTATTTTCTGAGAAAATACAAAATAAAGCTATATTTACAGTGACATGCCAAATTGGCCCAATGTGAACATGGGCTCAAAGAAAAAAGAATTCCTAGATGTGGCACAGTAATAGCAATCAAGCCAAAGCAGCTGGTTCTGACTAGTAGCAATCCTTTAAGCAATTCCGATATAAGGTGGCTGTATACAGTGTCTAACGTGATATGTTAGTGGCTGGTAACTGGATTTTTGGGCAGGTGCCCTCTCACCAATCTTGAGAGCTTTGTAGTAACCTCCTGAAGAGCAATCCAAGTCGATTCTTCTTACTGTTGGCGGGCTGAGATGGAGATTTATCTGCTGAATCAGTGAGTTGTCTGACTCTGATGTTTTCGGCGATGCTGCTGGAGTGCCCCTCCGGTAGCGTGCGACATCTGACCCACTTGGGCTGGAGCTGTAAGGGCTGTGTATCGCATGGTGGGCCGCAGTCCTCTCACACAGTGGCAAGCTGCTGCTTACGTGATGGAACCTGGGAAGCAAGAGAGTATGGGTCTCCCCGGCAGATTACTTTATACCCTCTCCCATAAGTCTCCCCTTTGAATAGATGGCTTGCTGGGAGGTGTAATCCATGGATAGTTCTGCAGTTCAGCGATGTCTGCTCAGCAAACTACAGTTCCTACAATGCTCTCTTATAGGATCACAGGTATGATGTAGGTAATCCAAGCCCAGCACTAGGGAGATACAGAGACAGTCTGGGAAGGCAGAGGACAAGTCTGCAGTATCAAATAGCTATAGTACGCTCCCGGCTAGTCGGCTACATATACAAATGGAAATCTATGTCATTTTTGTTTTTAAATTATTAACACAATAGTCACACCTTAGGGCCCATTCACATGGGTGCTGTAGCCCATATAGCATGAGTGAGCACCTTGTTTATGCAGTTGGAGCCACCTGAAGCTGTGTGCAGGCAGCCTATATTTCTCTATGGGGATGCAGCAACTGTATGGAAACAGCCGCTCATGACAGGTGTGCAGGGGTGGGTGAGTAGTCCTGAATGCATACACTGTGTACGCCTTTCACTTTAGGGCCAACAGCTACAGTATGTCCATACAGCCACTGCATCTCCAAAGAGAAACATGGGTTACCTGCACGCAGCTCCAAGTGGCTCCAGCTGCATAAACAAAGGGAACATTTACTTTATGTGGGTCACAGCGCCTGTGTGAGTGAACCCTAAAATGCCATATTTAGCTCATCAGTGCCTGTATAGCTGTGAGCCAGTACTGAACAAGGTTAAAAGAAAAAGTCACTAAAAATAAAAAAAATTATGCGGTGTTTGTGCTGGCTCAGTGCCGCGGTTCTCCCCAGGAAGTCACTAATGAGAAATCTGCTGAACATTTATCTGGAGTACAGCCTTACAATGGAACTAGACACATTTTGATAAGTGCCATACATTATATTGGAGTGTCAAAGGTTTGTTTAACATGACACAGTTGTGGGCGACATCATAAGTATGACAAACTGTGTTTTAGAGAGGAAGTGATGACTTTCTATGTGAAGGCTTGGGAACAAAGTACAGTAAGCATTACAACATCCACAGCCTTCTGAACAGAGGGAGGGAAGCAATGAAAAATTTCATTTAAAACATTTTGTTGCTGGCCATACACATGACAGTTTATACCACTTTGACTAATTCCAAAGCTGGCCATACCCTTGGCGATTTTCAGTCAAATTTACAGGAATCGCACATAGGGTCATTGTGCATTGAATGGACATTGTCCATTCACAATGGAGTGCAGCTTGGCCCTGCCCGTGTGTGAGCCAATGAGGAGATATAGACCTGGGAGAGTCGCTACTTTTATTCACCTCATTGGATCGAGATGGGGCTCAGGTAAGTATAAGGGAGGTCTGGGGGGCGGGACTGCACCCAGAAGGTTGTTTACCTTAAAGCATAGAATGCATTTAGGTTAAAAAAAATCTGCTTTTAAAACCACTTTAACTATTTAACCACTTCACCTCCGGAAGAATTTCCCACTTTAGGACCAGAGCACTTTTTGCGATTTGGCACTGCGTCACTTTAACTGACAATTGCGCAATCGTGCGACGTTGCACCCAAACAAAATTTGCGTCCTTTTTTTCCCACAAATAGAGCTTTCTTTTGGTGGTATTTGGTCACCTCTGCGTCATTTCTGATCACCGCTATAAGCAAATGAAGAACGACCATTTTGCAAAAAAACCCAAATTTCTTACTTTTTGCTAAAATTCAAATCCAAAAAAAATATAAAAAGACATTTTTTTTCACCGGTTTTGGCCGATTTATATTCTTCCTCATATTTGTGATAATAAAAAAAATCGCAATCAGCGTTTATTGATAGGTTTGCGCAAAAATGGCTGCTTTCACGAATGGTGAAAATTCATTTCTGGGGTTTTTATTTTTTTTTATTTTTTACTAGTAATGGCGGCGATCTGCGATTTTCAGCGGTACTGCGATATTGCAGCGGACATGTCGGACATTTTTGACACTTTTTTGGGACCAATGACATTTATTCAGCGATCGGAAATTTAAATGTCCACTGATTACTGTATAAATGTTATTGGCAGTGAAGGGGTTAACCGGCAGGGGGAGATCTAGGGGTTAACTGTGTTCCCTGGGTGTGTTCTTACTGTGGGGGGGTTGGGCTACCATGGGCATGAGAGATCTAGCTGATCCCAGTGACAGGGATCAGTAGATCACCCATGCCCGCACTGTCAGAATGGGGAACCGCCGTGTTTACATCGGCGGTTCCCCGTTCTTTGCCTGTGGCCACTCATCTCGGCTCGCCGGCGGACATGGGGATCCGCCCGAGGCGCGGGCACACTCCTCAGGAGTGTGACGGGCGTGCGCGCCCCCTAGCGTCCATCCGCAGATCGCCGTCTTTTTACGGCGATTCGCGGGCAGCGTCCACACTGCCGCTGTAAATATGGGGCAGGCGGTGTGGAACTGGTTAATGATCCATTAACATACACGTAACCCCGTAGGAGACTACTGGTAAATGTTTGTTATCTCCCACCCTGCACAGCCAGGCACATGCATTTTCCTTACACTCGAGTCAAGAAGCAGTCCTTGCAGCTTTTTTTTTTTTATTAGGGGGATTTGAACTTGCATGGGGAAGGGTTAATAGGAGATGTCCATCTGATCAGCAGAAACTCTTCAGGGACTCAAGCTATATACATCCGGTATATACACACTCCTTTCTTCTACCTCCAGCACACACTTGCTTGTAGAAATAGAATTCCCAGGACCAACTAGCACTTTGATCCAACACAGACTCAGTCAGATCCTTGTAATTGCCCTTTGCAGGCAGGGACTGCGGGCCCCTTTTGGTGTAGCAAAAAGAGAGGTCTTTGGAGCTAGCATTTTTCTCTGTGGCAACTGCTCCCAGTACCACATCTTCAGGCACTGCCAGCCGGCCTTCTAGCCCTGACTGACTCTGCATCCATCCCAGACTGCTTGCACCCAGTCCATTTGGGCATGCCTCTCAGTCCAGACTGTAACATTCACCAGCCCATGTGGCTGTCTTTCTCCCTGGAGATTTGCCCAGCAGTGTTCTCTCGCTGTCCTCTCCTTGCTCCCGTGCCTCCTGGTCAGGATCCCCCTATGTGTCATGAAGAAGGGTCCCTTCAACACCCAAGCCCAGACCTGAGTTCACCCCCCCCAGACCAGGGAGTTACTCTCAAAGGCCCCAACAGCCTAACACTCCATCTCTATCTTGCAACCGAACTCCACACTGCCCCAGCTGGGCTGACCCTGAATATTTGAGGGGGCTTACCCTTGCCAACCCTTCTGTTGGGTATTGGTCAGGGCCCTCAGAATACTCCAGGTAGCTCCTCCAGGACTCCTCCTATCTGCTTCTGGAACTTTCTCCAAGTTTCCAGCTAGCAGGGAGGAGTTCACTAGAGAAGCTGCTGATGAGTCATCCAGCCTACCTGTAGGTATGTGCCCGCGGTTCGTGTTGCCCGCAGACGGTGCGCACAGCTCCTCCCCGTTGGGACAGTTTATTTACATGGCAGGGCGGGGCCACCCGGCGACGTAAGCAAGCGACCCCGTCCCTTCTGACGTCATGTGACGTCAGAGGGGGCGGGTCACACAGTGCATCACTGAGTGGCTCCGCCCTGCCATATAAATAAACTGTCACAACAAACCAAGCTCAGTCAGTGGGAGCCTTGCCATGGAGGTGGAACTGTTGCGGCTTTTTTTTTCGGGTCCATCGTGCACCGTGATTGACGATGGATTACAACGGGGGACACTTATTTTTATTTTTTAATAAAGGACTTGTCCCTAATTGTCTCCTTTGTTTTTTTCTTTTTTTTGACACTTTTGGTGAAGTAGTAGGGATACAATGTACCCGATACTAATTCACATGGGGGGGTCGGGATCTGGGGGCCCCCTTATTAAAGGTGGCTTCCAGATTCTGATAAGCCCCTCGCCCACAGACCCCCACAACCACAGACTGGAGTTGCGTGGGGGATTTGCTTTGAGAGTGATCAATGGAGCAGAGCGGCTGTGTTTGATCTGCCCGGACTGCTGGATTCCAACCACGGAGGTCACTGCCTGGGCCTGGTGTGGCCATTGTGACGATCTGCTGACCCGGTTGGTTTCCACACAGCAGGGGCCACCATACTATACGGTGGACCTGCACTCAGGGCAGTGCAATCCGCAGCCATGGAAGTCCTAGAAGGCCAGATCGGGCCTGGTGTCACCACCCAAAGGCGGGGTCGAGTTGCGGCCTAGTGACTCCCCCATGAATGCAGGGTACGGAGGAGAAGAGGAGGCTGTCATGGCCTATGGCCTGGCTGGGGACCTGGGTACCATAAGTACTACCATGCGGAAGTCCAGGGTCCCTTAAATGCCGACCGAGTCCTACCCCATAACCATCCCAGCAGGGCCGGAGTTAGCAGTGGAGGGAAGTGAGTCCCTGAAGGAGCCAGTTGGGAATGTTGAGGACAGGGCCATAGACTGGGGGTCACCCAGACTGCTGACAGAGTTTGGCTCCATGGAGCTGCTGGCGAAGTGGTTGCCTCCAAGAGAGGGTTCTGATGAAGAATGGGAGATGGGGAGTTCTTGCACTGTAGATGCCCCCTCAGAAGGAGATATGTCGGGACCCTTACAGGATTCAAGCGATGCAGCAGGTATCCCTAGTACCAGCAGCCATACCTTCTTTAACAGGCCTTCCACCACCCACACCAGGGCAGCAACCTACCATCAAGTGGTGGTTAAATTGCCGGACACCCAAATTCTGCCGGGGAGAGAGAAGGTTAAGAGTCTGCTTAGGCTCTCCTGGTACCAAAGGGAAGTCCAGCGGAAAGTTTCTCTGGAGTGGGGCCTGGATTACCCGCATGTCCCACTCCAGGTCATGGACATTGTAGAGAACTTCAGGGAGGAGTGGGAAGATGAAATGACCTGGGAATATCTGCATGTATACAAGCCCTTGCGGAGACCAGAGAGCAGCTGCTGGGAACGATTCCAGGAGTTGAAGGACAAGTGGAGTCTTGGACAACCAATCTGGAGGGACTGTGTTTTGGTAATAAAAGCAGGGTAACCTGCAAGGAGTTTCCCTATTTCTGTTTGGGGGAGGGGGACAGACAGAGGAGATTGCATTTTAAGGGACTGTGGTGTTTTACAGCCAAAGTAGGCACACACCAGGTACTGCCGGTGGAGTAGCGGAGTGTGCACATTCCCCCCTGAATTGCAGGACGCGCCAGCCTGCTGCCCCGTGCCCAGTGGAAGGGACTTGCCCATTGGAAAGGCACTGGGGTGAGGTTTGTTCCTGTGTTCATTGTTTCCTACTCTTTAAAGACCTGTTGCCCGGGGAGGGAGCCCCTCCCATCAGGAACTTTAAAAAAAAAAAGGGCTGTTTTCTTGTGTGCCGTGTGATGTTCCATTGGGAGGATCATAACCCCCTCTCAATGGACCTGTTGTTGGTTAAATAGTTTTAGTTAGGTTCTTATATCATCTGGTAGGATCCCTGGGATGGAGCAGCTGCTCATCCTCATCCATTGAGAGTCAAGAGACCTTTCTGTTGTCATGCGGGTGGAGTGCTTTTCTCCCGAGAGAAGTGCTCGGACTCAGGAATGTGTATAAATTGTAAATGCGGTTAGCTACAGGGACCTGTAGTTAGAAATATGTATATATTGTACTGTGTGAATAACTTATGGAGATGTATATATATTTTTATTTTTTTTACAAACCCCCGTCCAAATTTGTTCCCCTTTCCCCCTCCCTTTTAACTGTTTTGGGATGCGTTTGCTCCTGGGCCCAGGAGTCTCTTTTTCAATTTTCTCAGCTGGGGACCAGCCGAGGTTTAGGGGGGTGAGTGTAGCGCCTCCTGCTTAGGTAGTGAGGGGATTTTTTGGTGAGGTGAGGAAAATTTAGTCACTGAGAGACTGAGTGCAGGCCTGATTGTTTTTGTTTCTGGGCTGGGAGTGACTCAGGTAGGACTGAGTGATTCACAGATGAGGTCACCGGGACCTCCCAGTTCTTTCCAGAAGCTGGTAGAATGTTCTGGACAGAGAGTTGGGAGGGAGGTGTAGCCATATGGGGTATTCTAAGGAGCCCTGACCAATCCCCAATCTGGATTGGCAGGGGGCAGGCCTCTTTAAATACCCAGGGTCAGCCCAGTCTGGAAGGAGTGAGTTCGGGTGGAAGGGCTGGAATGTAGCTGAGATTTCTGAGGCCCCACAGGGAGCCCCCAGGAGCTCAAGGAGTGGAAGAGGTTCCTCGCACTAACCCCAGAGGAATCCTGGCCCAGGAGACCAACAGACAGTGTTACTGAAGAAGCTCAGCAAGGGGTCCACCGGTGGTTGGTGAGTGGCACACACCCTGAAAATCTGTAGAGGCATGCTCGAGAGGATTGGGGATGAGAGACAATCTGAAAGGATGCAGAAGTTAGTGAGGGACTATGGTGCTACCGTGGTAGTGGTGAAGGCCGTTGCAGCTGAAGTGGCTGGCAGGGCCTGGAGGAAGAGGATGTGCTGAAAGTAGTAGTCCATCAAACCGGCTAGCACTATAGTAACTTTTATTCTACACTTTGGGACCAGCTGTCCCTACCTGTAATGGGTGGATCGGAGGTCCTGCTCACATTATAGCAGACCTCACCATGTGCTAGCTGGGATGAAGAACTCCCATCCAAGTTCAATTCCCTTAATAAAACAAAACAAAGTACCAGCCTGTTCTGTGACTCTGAAAGTACGGATGTGATTGAGGGCAGTGTGAGCAGGTGGACCACCGTAACCAGCTACCCCTGAGGGGGACCTTGGCTACAGTAATATGTGACTGGTGTTTTGTCAGCAGCAAGTGTACATGCTTTGATGTGGAAAAAAGACATCAAGCCCCTTATCTTCGATTTTCCCAGCTGTATATTTCAACCAGATTTTGCCAACGCGCAAAATGAGTATACCCTGTAATGTCACTTAAGCTTTCTTTCAGCTTTTATTTCTCACAGTCTGGCAGCAGGAAGGCTGCAGTGGCAGTGGCACAGTGGTTGAAAATCACTGCTCTAAAGAAGTCCTCTTTGTGGTGACCTACCACTTTTCATAATGGCATACTTATACAAATAGCTTACTCACCCTAAACACAGCTCTCTGTGGCAAGAGGAGACCATCTAAAATCGAATTTGCGGCCCCGTGATTTATAGTTAAGCCCCTTTCCATTGCACATATGTGGTTATGACATCAGCTGGCCAATATTCTTGGAAAGGAATAAAGTTTGCAATATTTACCTACCCTCAGTGATCTGCAAGCTGTAGCTCCCATACCATACATCTAGTCTTGATCTTGATTGTCTGGCCCTGGCTGACACAACTCCCAAGCATCTGCATGGTAGTTAATTCATTGTGGCAAAGAGGCATGTACATGGAGCTGCTCATGCACAGTATAGATTGATTCTAAAGATGTCCTCAAAAAAGATAGGGAGCTTTTATTGAATAGAGATAGTATGCAAGCCTTGCTGCTTGATTTTGTTTTTTTTACTCAAGGTTCTGTTTTAAATTAAGGGTCAAGCCTAACATAAGCTTTCTTTTTATCTAAAATAGCAAAATATGGCATGAGCCCAAGAATTTCACAACTTTGTGTGAGACATGACCTGCATCATTTTAGGTTAAAGTGGAGTTTCACCCAAAAGTGGAACTTCCGCTTTAAGCAATCCTTACCCCCTGACAAAGCCATCCACAACTCTGCTCCTAGCTACATCACTAGCCTAGTCTCAAAATACCAACCTAAGCATCCTCTTTGTTCTTCCCAAGACCTCTTGCTCTCCAGCTCCCTCATCACCTCCTCCCATATTCACCTCCAGGACTTCTCCTGAGCCTCTCCCATCCTCTGGAATACCCTACCCCAATCTATCCACTTCCAGGCGATCCCTGAAAACTTTTCTCTTCAGGGAAGCCTATCCTGTCTCCACCCAACAACTGCACTGTTATTTTCTTAATCAGCTTAACCCCCCCAATTATTGACATGTCACAGGTCCCAGAAGAATGCCTGCCCACTGAGAGAGCGCAGCACGACTTGCGCATGCGCAGTGCGCACCTGGATGTGAAGCCACAAATTGTCACAGCCGGGTGCCCACACTTTCAATGCCAGCGCCGTGGAGGGGCAGGGGAGAGGAGCGAGGCTTCGGACGGCTGCATCGCTGGACCGTGGCGTGGGACAGGTGAGGGCTGTTTATTAAAAGTCAGCAACTACACTTTTTGTAGCTGCTGATTTTTAATAAACTGAAAAACGAGTGGAACACCCTCTTAGGTACTGAATCTCATTAAGATATATTGGTTTACCCAAAATGGTTGCTTTATTTCCCAGTGTCAGACAACTTCTGTCCATATCGTGAGTGATTACCTAATTACTACTGTTCCATAATAGGCACTCATACCTCCCAACTTTTGGAAAGAAGAACGAGGGACACTTTTTAGCACAAAGTGTGTAGGCACAAGGACATGGCTATGGTACCCCAGATGTATCACTCCCACATCAATACCTATGAACCTCCACAAACTAAATACACTATAAACAAATTACACTTGACACTGATCTGGAGAAATCGGCCGTTCTGCCATTTTATTAACAAATAACATTAACATTTCTAAAAAAAACAGAAACCAAATCCAGTACCAGTAAAGTCAAAACTAGGTTTCCAGTCTTGGGAGGCATCCCATCACCCCATTTTGCTTGGGTATCACTTTTAATACTTTATTATTGTTATTATCCCCAGCCGCGCAACACCGGCTCAGGGACAAACCTTCCATTTCCCAATAGGTAACGCCTCCACAGACCCCAACCACCACATCACACAGGTGTGAAACCTTCTGTACACCATCTTGAATACCCAAGGCCCACAAAACAGTACCCACAGTGTTCAAGTGTACTCCGTCGCTCTGCAGATACTGCCAGGTATCTACCTCCAGATTTCTGTGCCTGACCACAAAACCCCCGTTGCTCATGACAAAGTGACTGAACTCCTTATTTACTTTTATCCGTGCCTTGTTCAGCTTCTCGGCCGACCTGGCAAAACGCCAATTGGTACAACCAATAATGTCTGACCAAACCACCAACAAGTCAGGGAAGGCCATACGCAACCAGAGAAAATCAAATTTTATGTCACGGATAAGGTGACGCATGGACCGAATGCCCAGGTCATTACCTCCTACATACAACACTAGAATGTCGGAGGCCCTGTCCAGACGGGTGAAATGGTGCACTTCAAGAGGGACCCTGCACCACAACAAACCCAGGATACCGATCCAGCGAATGGTAGCCTGGTCCATGTTAGGATCCAACTAGCGACCGTTAGGTCAAACATCGGCCCGTTTTGCCCCCAAAAAACAAAACAATTTCCCAGTATCCAAATGAGGCAAGGATCAGGGCCTCCAAAGAAAAAAAAAAAAAAAAACAAGGCAGGATAAATCTAACAACCAGTACCCATACAATAATATACCAGACAGGTCAGATCAAGTCAGGACGCACATAAAGCTTAAAGCGATCGAATTCCCATCTCCCGATATGCTTCGAAATGCATCCAACCCCCACCGGGCGGCTTCTGTAGCTGCCCTGATGCAGAAGGAGTGTGAGGAGTAGCTTTGAGCACCAAAACCAGGTGCGAGCAGGCAATGCCGAAATACCGATATAAACTGGAATTTCTACAGAGCCAATCCGTCCTGGTGCATAAGAAAAGATCCCTCCTGCTGCGGGTGCACCCGCCCATACCCTTCCACCACCGATACTGGGCAAATGGGGGAACCCCGAACTCTGTAGAGGCGCAAATACTTACCTCTGGCCGACTGTTCTGTCTTGGAGCTCTGAATAAATAACAACATAGAAGAATTGGAACAACTCACCTCGTGCACCAAAAGCCCTCCCTGTGCCATTTTCGATGGACTAACTAACTCACTGATCCGAAGGGCCCCAAAAAAGGCCAGGACAAATGCTGTCCTGAATAATAGAGACTGGTACCCAGAACATACACTTGACCCAACCTAGCCCATAAATCCTGTAACATAAAAAGGTGACAGGCCAGTGACTTTCATGCTGACGGATCCTCCATTTATAGCCTTTCAGTGCCTGTCGAACAATAAAATCTTTAGTGAAGTCCTGAACACACCATATTTTGAATAGGAATGCCAGACCTGCCAACTTACTTCCAGTTGATGGCTGAGACCGATACTCCCTGTTCAAAGTTCAAACATATAAAATATAATAACAGGGGCAGGAATTCCATACTTACCGTCGCCAGGAAGAGGATCCTCCCACTCCTCCCATACCTTGGAGTACGCCACCCATGTGGATGCACTCAAGGAATTCTGAAGTAATTTAGCCGCTACCCCAACGCAACTTGCCACAGCTCCTGCTGACATGGCTCTCTGTGTTGCTCCGCTTCCGGTGCCAACTCTTGGAACTTGTCCAGCTGTAAACGAGACAAGGCATCCGCCACTGTATTAGTCACCCCAGGCAGGGGGTCAGCATACAAGAATAAATGTAACCGTAAGAAGCGCAAACCAAACACCGCAATAAACGGACTACTGGCATAGAAACGGCCGGTTCAATACCTGCACTACTGCCAAGTTATCACAGTGTAAATAAATCTTCTTGTCCCAAAAAGAGTCCCCCCAGATTTCCACAGCAACAAGCACTGGAAAAAATTCCAAAAGCAACATGTTCTTCAAAAACCCTCCTTCTTCCAAGCTGCCGGCCAATGCTCCGTACTCCACCGCCCCCCAAGAAGGGCACCATACCCTACAGAGCCGGCAGCATCAGTATAAAGGTCCATGCCAAAATGACTGACCGGGCCTTGTTGCCAAAGGGAATGGCCGTTAAAATTATCCAGGAAGGCGTGCCACACCTTCAAATCCTCCCTGTGCTCCGCAGTCAATGTAATGAACTCGGGGGAGCAATACCGGCCGTAGTCGCTGACATGCGGTGGCTAAAAATCCTACCCATCGGCAAAATGCAAAACGCAAAGTTGAGCCTCCTGAGGGGGGACTGCAGCTGCCGAAGGTGTACTTTGTTTTCCCACTACCAAAGCAATCACTGCTTTGAGAGCAAACAGTTTGTCCTAGGGCAAGCGACATTCCATGGCTATTGAGTCGATGATAATCACCAAGAAACTAATCGTAGTGCACGGGCTTTCAGTCTTTCTTAGCCAATGGAAAACCAAAGCGGTCAGCTACGTGTTGAATAGTGGCCAGCAAAACTCCCCATAAGTTAGATGGAGGGAGGGCCAGTAGTGGATGATGGAACTCACCCCCGATACCTCCCGAACCACCCATTCAAAAAGGCGCAAGAGATAGAACAACCCATTAGTAAACAGTGGTCAACATAAAACAAATTCAACCATCTGCAACCAAGGAGATGAAAACTCTGCAGATGTACCAGCAGTAAACAAAAAGCCGCCTCAATATCTGTTTTAGTCAATAGAGCACCCGGCCCGTACCGCCAAACTCAATAGATAGCTGTGTCGAACGACGTGTAAGACACCGCGCATGCCTCCGGATCGATGGCATCGTTGACTGAACTGCCTTTGGGAAAGGACAGATGATGTTTAAGGCGGAACTTCCGCAGTTCCTTCCTGGGAACCAAACTTAACGGGGAAACCACCAAATTTGCCAGTGGGGGTTGAAAGAAAGGCTCTGCCATACAACCCAACACCACCTCCTTAGCCAACTTATCTGAAACCACCTCCGGATGTGCCCCGGTGGAGCACAAATTATCAGTCATGGGGGGAATTCTGGAAAGGGAACATGGGATAACAAAGCCCATTGAAAACCCCTCCTCCAACAACCGGGCCGGATACCTATTTAGGACGCATCCTTTCCACCCTCACCGGCATCGTTCCTTTTTTCCGTAGAATCTCGGGAACGGCCCTTGCCCTGTTTAACACAGCGGGAGAGGGGATGCAATCCGCCACAACTCGAGCACTCGTGCTTGTATCGACACAAGGAACCGAAACGGCATGTTCCTTCATTGAACTGCCAGTAATAACCCTGGTGCTTACCGGCCGACTGTCCTGAGTTATTCGAACCTCTGGCCCCACTCAGAAAAAGAGATGACCCTGCCCGCACCGAGGTCATGAGGCGCATCCACAAGCTGATGTCCTTGTGGTCCCATGGTAAAGAAGGTCGAATTGCCTTACGCTGATGGAATTGTTCGTCATAACAAAGCCATGCCACCCCCCATAAACTCTGTAAGCTTCAATGATTGCGTCTAAGTAGCAGAAGAGAGCCGAACAATTCTCTGGATGCTTCTGTCCGATCACACTTGCCAGGATAGCAAAGGCCTGCAGCCAGTTACTAAAGGTGCGTGGAATAAAGCAGCCACTTCTCCTCATCTTCCTTTTTGGACTCCTCCGGCTTCAACCTATCTAGATTGAACTTTTCCAGAGGGAGTAACGTAAATATTTCCATGTACTTGTCCTTCCAAATGTTCTCTCTCACCTCTGGCTTAAGATGCGTACCCAAGGGACACTCAAAGCATAAGTACACTTCACATTTGGCTGAGTCTGACAAAAGAACCAAATCCCCAGACTTACCTGCATTCTTGGGGCCTGTCCCTGTGTCCCCCGCTGCTGAGGAGGCAGCAGCAAACCCTGGTGCAACCACAGATTCCCTCATAGAAGGAGAAGCCAAGTTACTTGCAGGCGGCGCCGTAGGCATACCAGATGGGCTGGCAACCCCTTCTGGGACCCAGGTGGTAGTGGGAGGTGCCGCAGCTCCCGGGCCCCGGTTTAACTGCTGAACCAACGACTATAAATATGCAACCAAATCTTGAAGACCTACCACAGCACTGGACGTAGCGGACCCAGGATCTGCTACGTGTGGAGCGGGAGCTGTACCTTATGTGAAAGCTGACCCCCTACCACTGGCCGTCCCATCCTGGCCCAGCCCCATAGACAAAGCATCCTGAAAAACAGAAAGTAAGGCATCATGAGAAACAGTAGTGGACTTACCAGGCTTCCCAGGGCAAGACCCTGCAGCCGTAGATCCCGCATCCACCGCCAGCGAGGGCCCCGGGACATCACCGTCATCATTTTTGCTACGGGCTTGTCTCACCCCTGCCATACCCCTGGTTATGTAAACCATGTGGAAAAATGAATATGCAAAGAGTAATTGGCATAAAACAAAGAAGAAATGCAATAATTTAGAGGTGGGATAGAAAGTGTATTGCACAAAACATTTTTGGTAATTACATGGTACGTAAAGTGTCTATACAAAAGTTTCCAAAAAAAGAGACAACGAAGGAGGGAACAGGGACAGAGATATTTGCTTCCTAAAGAGGTACAGTTCTAAATGAAGGACTGTTGAGAGAGCCTTAAGCTCAAATTGCATAGGGTGGTAGAGGAAAAGAGTTTGATTTATTATTGACATGTCTGTCCTAAAGTAATTTTGATGTGATTTTCACATTTAATATGTTTGTTATTTTATATTTTAATTATTGCATTAACTATAATGATTTGTAGATTAGTCTCAGAAGGGAGCTGTCAGGCTCAGTAGAAACACGCTGCCAGTGCTTTGCTTAAAGTGGAAGTTTAATGTACTTTTATTTTGCCTTTCCTGGTTCTTCCTTCCTCCTCATTAACATATTAATCAATAACTAATTTTAGGCCCAGTGACATCATCACTTTTTTCGTGACCGTCGCACAAAGATGACTCGGACTGTCGAGGGAAGACTCTGATTAGATGTTTAGTAATATCAATTACGTTATTAATTTTATATTTTATTGTTTGTATAATTTACACTTTTAGTGTAGTTTTAATGAAATCCTGTCTGTACAGTTATTATTTAGTTTGAGAAAAGGAGATGGTGGGATACGTTAAACTCGAATTCCGAGAGAGTTGTCAGGAAGTAAATCTTGACATGGAGAAATCCTTCGTTTATAGAGACAGGGACAAGGGAGGAAGCAACAGAGAAAAAAACCTTTGAAAACATATCTGTGAAATGCATGGTACATTAATGGTTTTTACAAAACACGTTATGTGA
>BLSH010074449.1:610844-625674 GCA_018402905.1 Glandirana rugosa | reverse complement strand
AGATCAGCAATTGGCGACTCCCAGCCCATCCGTCTTCCAGACCCATGCGGTCTTTCCTGCGGTCTAACGGCTCTCCTTCCCCTTGGTTGGCTCCTATCGACTTCTACAGACTGCACTCTCTCTTCCCAGACTTTCTCAGCCTCCTCATCCAACTCCAAGGGGCCCCCACTCACCAACTATATGGTGGATCCTTTAAAGAGTCTCTTTCCATGTAGAATTCAGCTGCTCTCCTGCTTCTCTTGTGCCACTCCAGGAGCCAACTCCTGCTCCCAGCTGCACACAAGCCCCAGGCCTCAGGTTCACCCCCCAGACTGGGGCTCCCCTCCCGGGTGAGGCCTGATCCACAGCTCCACCTACATCCTCATCTCTTTCACTCACACTCTCCAGACACCTCCTGGCAGATAGCTGTATTTAAGGAGGCCTGCCCCCTGACAACCCAACCTGTGGATTGGTCAGGGCTCCTTGTTATACATATACATACACCCTCCCCTGAGCCACTCCCCTAGCCCATATCAAAACACTCAGGCCTGCACTTACTGTCAGGCCCGACTAGATTTTTCCGCTCCTACCAAAAATCTACAAATGTAAAGCACCTACACTATGGGGGCACTACACTTATGTTGTAAAGCACTGCTTAAACTGCTGGTCCTATATAAATCCTGTATAATAATATCAATAATAGAGATGAACAAAGGCAGACAAGTTTCATTTCTAATCTGGGTGATAACCATGTCTCCCTTCATAGTTACAGTTGAGGAGTAAGTGTAGACACCTTGGGACAGGAGGGGAATGATGTTATGCCTAGGGTTTCCCTGATAAAAATATATCAAAAAGGATGCATTAAAAAGAATACCAATGCAGGCACTAAAGTCTGTTAAAGTGGTTGTCAAGCCTACAATAAGGCTTACCTGTAGGTCCAGCAAATATCTCCTAAACCTGTACGGTTTAGGAGATATCCTCTGTATCTGCATGTACCGACGTCATCAGCACATGCACACTGAAGAATCGGCACCTGGGGTAGCCCAGGGTGCCGTTTCTTCTGTATTCATGCCGTAAATGACATGCGCATACACGGGAGTGATGTCAGCGCTGAAACCCGCACTGTGATTGGATGGAGCCGCAGACCCGGCAGAACGATGTCGCTGGTCACAGTGGTGTGCCGAGACCCCTGCAACAGTTTAGTTCCTAGGTAAGTGTTTCATAATGAGCTAGTGTGCGCTGCAGACTAGCTCATTATGCTTTTGCTTTGCAGGTTTTTTTTTTGGGGGGCTGCTTTACAACCACTTTAACCACTTCAATACCAGGCACTTAGAAACCTTGCCGCCCAGACCAATTTCCAGGTTTCCGTGCTGTTGCGCTTTGAATAAGAATTGCGCAGTTGTGTGACGCTGCACCCTAACAAAATTTTTATCATTTTGTTCCCACAAATAGAGCTTTCTTTTGGTGGTATTTGATCACCCCTGCGGTTTTTATTTTATATGCTACAAATAGAAAAAGATCAAATATTTTTGAAAAAAAAAAGTTTTTCTTTGTTTCTGTCACAAAACTTTGTATAAGTACATTTTCTCCTTCACTGACGGGCACTGATGAGGCTACACTGATGGGCACTGATGAGGCTAGACTGACAGGCACTGATGAGGCAGTACAGATTGGCACTGATAAGTTTGCACTGATGTTGGTGCACATATATGCAGCACTGATGGGCACTGATAGGCGGCACTGATAAGCAACACTGACGGGCACTGATACGTGGTAATGATATGCGGCACTGATGGACACTCATAGGTGGCACTGATAGGTGGCACTGGGCACTGATGGGCACTGATGGATGGCACTGCTGAGCACTGATAGGTGGCACTTTTAGGTGGCACAGGTGAGCATTGATAGGTGGCACAGGTGGGCACAGGTGGTCACTGATAGGTGGCACTGGTGCATATAGCACTGTTAGGGATGGCACTGGCAGGCATCATATATGGGCACAGTGCCATCCCTACAGTGCAATGTATTGCCCTTACCTGGTGGACTAGTGGGGGCTCCCTGGTGGTCCTGGGCGGCCTCCATATTGTCTCCCTGGTGGTCCTGGGTGGCCTCCTCATGGTGTCCCGGGGGGGCTCCCTGGTGGTCCTGGTCGGCTCCCTGGTGGTCCAGTGGGGTGATCCTGAGGGGGACTGCACTGATGAACGTTCAGCGCAGCCCCCCTGTCAGGAGAGCAGCCGATCGGCTCTCCACAGCTCAGGTCTGCAGACCTGAGCGGAGGAAAAGCCGATAAACGGCTCTTCCTAGTTACACTGTGATCAGCCATCACGGTCATGGTCACGGCTGATCACATGGTAAAAGGCTTCCGATGGATGCCTTTTACCTCAGACGGTAATGCGGTGGGTCAGACTGGGTCAGTAGACGCCCAGTCAGGATAATGAACCACCCGCCCGGCCGTCATTTGTCAATAGGCTGGGCAGGAGGTGATTAAACTGCAATACATAAAAGGTTTGCATTAGGTTTAGACATGCTTTAATCTGAGGTCTGTGTTTCACCATGCTCATAACAGATAGAATGGTTGGATCTGGTTCCTGCTGGGGACACGGGCATACCTCCAAACTTTTTGAGGTGTGAAGAAGGGACACCTATTAGCAAAATATGTGGGCATAGGACACCCCCCCTTAATTATACAAAAAAAACGATTAGTTAAACAAACAAGTGCTTTTTTGTACCACTACTATTCCTTTATACTGACTTTTGAAATGTACAAATGCAGCAATTTAGAAATTGGATGAAAGGTTTAGCACTGGGAAACACTTTTTGAAAGATAAAAAGTGCATTTTATATCCGACTATATAGATCAGAGCAAAATGAGAGACAAATGAGAAGGAAAGAGGGGCAGAGGGACTTTGTGCCAAATCAGGGACAGTCCCTCGAAATCAGGAACAGTTTAGCTATGGACACAGGGCTCACGAAGTGTCCCCATGGGACTTCTTACCCTCCTACAACTAACCCCTCCTTTTCCTTTCTCTATTGTCTTCATGGTTAACATTTTTAATTGAATTAGGACAATAACAGGTACAGAATCTTTCTGATACCTTTCTTTGTTTATCTTTTAAGGTACTCTAGCTCCTTGCCCCCAACTGACATTCCGATCATTGATAAGAAGTCACATATAATAGCTATTCCCAGAAGAACTTCACTGCTTTGATCCTGGGAAGTTTTTAAAAAAATAAATTTGAATGTGAATTAACCACTTCAGCCCCGGAAGGATTTCCAGCTTTAGGACCGGAGCCCTTTTTGCGATTCGGCGCTGCGTCGCTTTAACTGACAATTGCGCGGTCGTGCGACGTTGTACCCAAACGAAATTTGCGTCCTTTTTTTCCCACAAACAGAGCTTTCTTTTGGTGGTATTTGATCACCTCTGCGTCATTTCTGATCGCCGCTATAAACAAAAGAAGACCGACAATTTTGCAAAAAAACCCAAATTTCTGACTTTTTGCTAGAATACAAATCCAAAAAAAAAATATAAAAAAACATTTTTTTTCACCGTTTTTGGCCGATTTATATTCTTCCTCATATTTGCGATAAAAAAAATCGTAATCGGCGTTTATTGATTGGTTTGCGCAAAAGTGGTCGCGTTTACGGATGATGAGAATTCATTTTTGGGTTTTTTTTTTTTTTTCTAGTAATGGCGGCGATCTGCGATTTTTAGCGGTACTGCGATATTGGGGTGGACATGTCGGAACGTTTTGACACTTTTTTGGGACCATTGGCATTTATACAGCGATCAGTGCTATAAAAATGCACTGATTACTGTGTAAATGCCATTGGCAGTGAAGGGGTTAACCTGCAGGGGGCGCGCTAAGGGTTAAGTATGTTCCCTGGGCGTGTTCTAACTGTGAGGGGGCTTGCCTAGCTGGGGAAGGGAAGTGGTCACAGCCTTCACGTACAGGAAGGCTGTGATCACAGCCCTTCCCCCTCACACAGAGCGGAGGTCCGTGTTTACTTACACGGACCTCCGCTCCTTCACTCCGGGGGGGGGACATCGCGGGTGGCAATCGAAGCCGCCGCACCCGCTCCCTGGCCCCCCCCGAACACAGTGAGCGCGCGCGCGCGCCTCCGGCGGCGCGCGCGCACTCACAGTGGCTCTGTATCGCGGCCGCCGTCGTATGACGGCGTTTTGCGTTACAGAGCCACTCTGTCGCCGTCAATTGCCGATCAGCCGTCGGCAAGCGGTTAAGCAACCAACAGGGTGAGGTGTTTTCCTTTATAGGTTCCAACATCTCTGATCTGGTACAACAGTCAGAATATTTAATCAAGGTGTCAACTACCCTCATTCCCTGTTTTAGTTAATGGGGTAAAGTTGCCCCACAGGTGTGAGTGAACAGTATTTATGGTGGTATCTGGTGGTTGGTACAGTTAATTGGTGCTAGAAGAGTGAGCAGGTGGCTAAAGTTTTACCACTGGTATTGGTCTTTGTGTTTAATGTTAAAGATCGGGTATAATAAAGGTTAAAGGTTATACATTTCCGTCTGTATAACTGTCTATACCACTGCCTAGCCTACACCAACCTGTACTAGTTGTGTTTAACATTATTAAGGAGGATGTTCCATGAAGATTCAAAGCAATATAAGTGTAAAATTATAGAAAACATATCAGAGACTATACTTAGGACTTTTTCCCTTAACCTCTAATATATAGAGCAAACAAACAATGAAAAAAAAATAGTGAATTAGGAACGTAGGTTTCCCAGAACGGACACTTCCAGGTGTTCCTGACTTCTGAGCATGCGTGTTTTGCACGTACAACTTTGTTGGACCAACTTCTCTGTACATGCGGTACAACAGTTGTACAACCTCTTGTTGTACAACCAAAGCTTTCTAGTCTGCTCTTCCAACCTCTTCAAGTCCCAGATCCCTAGCAAATTCATGCTCAATTGCATATTCAGCACGTTCAGTGCTGACCAGTGGTACATCCTCAAGACCCAGCAACTTAGTGGATGCTCAGTTGGAAAGGGTCTCCAAGTTTGTTCTTCTCCCTAGATATTCCTGCACCACATAATGCAGACACTGCCGATGGTTGCTTGAACCTATCAGCCCTGGGTGCTGAGGACTGAAAATTGTTTAAAGGCATTGGTCAGCTGGCCACCTTCTCCACCGCTCTTCCTCTGACTGAAGGAAGCCTCAGAAACACTTTGTCCAGCAGCAGGAAAAGGTAACCTCCCAGGGTCTGGAAAGGCATTGCAGAAACTTTTTTTCAAGCTATCCTGAAGATATTTCATCCTCTGTTCCCTCTGAGAAGGCAGGATGAGCTCTGCAACTTTACCCTTGTAACGTGGATCAAGAAGGGTTGCCACCCAGTAATGATCCCTCTCCTTGATACCAGGAACCCTGGGGTCTTTTCACAGGCTTTGCAGAATCAGGGAGGCCATGCAGTTTAAGTTTGAGCAGACATGAGAGTCCTCTGGGTCACTGAGGATAACATTGTCAGGAACTATGTCCTCCCAGACACGTACAACTCCTTGGGTTTCTAGGGACTGAAAACCATCCCTTAAAGACTGCTGCGTGTTATCCTCTACATCCATGCTGACACAATCCTCCTCTTCTTCCTATGTGTTTGGTTGCCCTGCAGGAATGCTATCTGCATAAAGGGGGCCTTGAGAGGAAAGGAAGTCCTCCTCTTCCTCCCTCTGTTCTTCCTCAAGTGCCCTGTCCATGATTCCACGAAGCGTGTGCTCCAGCAGGAGTATTAGAGGGACAGTGTCACTGATGCATGCATTGTCGCTGCTCACCACCCTTGTGTCCTCCTCAAATGGTGACAAGACACTGCATGCATCCTTGATCAGTAGCCACTGGCATGGCGGAAAATACCAAGCGCCCCTGAGCCTGTCCTGGTGCCATACTCACAGAGGTACTCATTGATGGCCCTCTGCTGTGTGTGCAGCCGCTGCAGCATTGCCAATGTTGAGTTCCACCTGGTGGGCATGTCACAAATGAGGCGGTTGGCGGGCTGGTTGAATTCCAGCTGAATGTCAGTCAGGTGAGCACTGGCATTGTACGGAAATGACCACAGACTTTTCTGGCCTGCCTCAGAATATCTGATAAGCTTGGGCACCTGGTCAAGAAACGCTGCACCACCAAATTCAGGATGTGTGCCAAGCATGAAACATGTGTGAAGAGTCCCTGTCGGAGGGCAGAGAGAAGGTTGGTACCATTGTTGCACACAACTATTCCTGGCTCAAGCTGACATGGCGTCAACCATCTCTGAGCCTGCCCCCACAGAGCTAACAGAATCTCTGCCCCTGTGTGGCTCCTGTCCCCTAAGCAGACCAACTCAAGCACTGCATTGCATCTTTTAGCCTGACTGCTTGCACAGCCCCTAGAACGCTTTGCGAGCACTACTGGTTAAGAGGACACTGCTGCAGAAGAGGCCACAGAGCTAGAAGGAGAGGCAAGGTGGAGGAAGCAGATGTGGCAGAAACAGCACCATTTTTTTTAAGGCGTGGTGGTGGAACTAGCTTCAACACCGAACCCTGTCCTGCATCCTTCCCAGCTGCCAGCAGAGTTACCCAGTGAAAAGGTAACGTCCCTGACCATGTCTGCTGAACCATGAGTCAGCTGTAATATGTACTTTGTTGCTGACCGCCCTGTTCAAGGAGGTCAAAACATTGCCTTCCACATTATAGTAGAGCGCTGGAATGGCCTTACATGAAAAGAAATGTATTTTCGGAACCTGCCACTTTAGTACATTGCATTCCACAAATTCACGAAAGGGGGCAGAGTCTACCAGCTGAAAAGGCAGCAGTTGGAGTGCTAGCAATTTGGCCAAGCTAGCATTTAAACACTGAGCATGTGGATGGCTGGGACAGTATTTTTTTATGGTTCAGCAACTGGGGTAGAGAAATTTGCCTGCTGATATCAACTGGTGGTGTACTGCTAGCAGATTGGCTGCAAGTACTTGTGGCACCCATTGCTAGAACTTCATTCCTCTCAGTGCAGGCTTTTGAGAGGACTGGAGGTATAGTAGGGGTTGAGGTCACAGATGAGGAGCAAGGAGAAGTCTGTCTTGTTTTATGATGTGGGTCTTTGAGGTGCTGCTGCCAAAAGACTGGTGCAAGGCAGGTTGTCATATGTCTTGTCAGGCATGTAGTGCTCAACCGGCTGCTGTTCTGGCCACGCTTAATCCGCTTCAGACATAGATTGCAAACAGCAACGGTACAATCTACTGCACAAGTGTTGAAAAAAGCCCACACCATTGAAGCATTGGAAGTCAGCAGGGAGTATGCAGTGCCCTGCACATGTGGAGCTCTGTGGTGTGAGGCAATAAGGTGGCTGCCCTTAAGCTGGCCACAGGAGGACATCCTGCCTCGTTGAAGTTGTGCCTCCTCCTCACTTTCCTCCTCTCTTCTCTCAGGCACTCAAGTACAGTCAGTGTCCTCATCATCTCCTCCCTCCTTGTCACTGGAGCAAACTTGGCAGTATGCTGCAGCTGGGGGAACCTGACTGCTAGTTTCTTGTCCTTCTGTGGCCCCCCTTTCTCTAGGCTCACATTACTCCCTTCCTCAACCTGGGAACAAACATCGGTGCCTTCAAATTGCTGCGCATCATCCATCAGCATGTAACCGACACTATGGTCGAATAATTCTAGTGACTCCTCCATGCATGATGGTGGGGTTCAAAAGGAGTAACTGTGGACATGGAGTGGGTGGAATAGGCTGCTTTGGCAGCTGTCTTGGGATACAAACTAGTATGAGCCTGGGTGACAGAGGATGTCACGTACCTGGTGGTAGAGTCTGACTTATGCAGTAAGCAACCTCTCTTACGGCCCAGGTTCCAGAAGCCCTGGTAGAGCAGACAGGGAGTGCTGGAGTGCAGGGGAGCATGAGGGCGGCATTGGACACAGATGATGATATGATGTCTTCCAGAAGTCCGTGCAAGACTGAAGAGTAGTGGTGCAGGCCAGGTCAGTAAAGTGCTGGCAAGGCAGTACAGGAGGAGCAGGCAATCGGATGGTCAGGTGCAGGCCAGGTCGTTAACAAGCAGGCAGGTGGAGGTACACAAGGGTCAAACAGAAGAGTTGTCGTAGGCAAGGCGGGGGTCGGTGCAGGCAGAGTTAAAGCAGATACGCATACAAGCCGGGTCACAGTTAAACAGGAAACTCAAACAGGTCACTGAAAGCACTGGTAATGCTGTAGAATGGACAGCACTGACTGCTGGGCATGGAGAGGCTAAATAGAGCCATTTGGCGCCGTTTCCGGTGCTTGCGTGCGCACGGGAGCGCGCGCGCACAAGCGCCAAAGGTGGAAAAAGACATAGTTCTTCTCCTAACAGAGGATGACAAGGATGAGGATGGCTTAGTTATCCACTCCACCAACTCTTCTGCATATTGTGGCTCAATAACATGGCCAACAGCAGAAAAAAATGACAAGCGTGACCCGCCTGCAGAGGATGCACCATGTCCACCACCACCATTTCTCACTGTAGACCCAGAGGCTGCTTGCCCTCTTTTAGTGGCCTGGGAGTGTCTGCTTCTCCTTGGTGGCCTAATGGACATGATGGGGATTTTTTTTCAACAATGCACTAAATTGTATTTTATACTGTACACCGCCGAATTCACTGTATATGTAGCCTAGACTGAATGCACCGTATATACATTGTGATGGTATATGAGGCAAAGTGGTAGACGAACGCTACCAGTCGCCTCATATACGTTCATGTGGACTGGATTGAACAGAGTCCGGTCCGGATTTTAAAAGACAAGGTTTGCATTTTGGTTTATGTTTTGTGGGTGTCGGTTAACCTGCAAATCTTTTACCAATAAACTTGGCAAGCCGCCAGATTTTAAAGAAAGTTGCCTGCGTGCTGACTATTTTCCTCAGGAAAGTTGATCCCCACAAGCTAATTTCCCACATGTGGTGGAGTTCAGCGGGCATGTTTCCAAGATGGAGGAAATATTGAAGACCCTGTTACCAGCCAATGCAGCTCAGTGGGAAACCAACCGCCAGGTCGCAGAGGCCGCCCTAGCACAACAAGCGGCTCAATAGGAGATGAACTGACAGTTTGTGGCTGCCCTGCTGGAGTTAAAAAAAAGTGACAGTGGAACCAAAGTTGGTACGTGCCTCTTACCACATGCAGAAGATGACACCTGCGGATGACATGGAGGCGTATCTCACGACTTTTGAAAGAGTCGCTCTTTGCGAAGGTTGGCCAAAAGAACAGTGGGCGGGACTGTTAGCCCTATTCTTGACCGGTGAACCCCAAAAAGCCTACTTTGATCTGGAACCTGATAAAGCCCAGGACTATGAGACCCTAAAGGCAGAGATATTTGCACGCCTAGGGGTCACCATGGCAATCCAGACCCAACGGGTGCATCAGTGGACCTACCGCACTGACAAGCCACCCCGCTCACAGATGTTCAACCTAGTCCACCACACCAGGAAGTGGCTACCGTCAGAGACTTTGCCAGGTCCTCAGATTGTGGACATGGACCGCTATCTACGTGCGCTCCCTGCTGCTTTCAGGAAGTGGGTCAGTCATGGGGGCCCCAAAACTGCCAACCAACTCATGGACCTCGTGGAGAGATACACTGCTGCTGAGGACTTGTTGCGCCCATCTGCGCCCCACTCCAATGTATCTAGGGGTGAAAGATCACCCGGCGCACCCGGTAAGACTGTTCCAGGGTTCAGGGGCGTGGGGAAATTTGATAAGACTGCTACGGTTAAAGAGACTTTGGTTTCTAGCCCTAGAGACTGGCCAAAGAAGCCAGGAAGGTCTTGGGGACCCTGGACAGGACTGGGTATAGAGCACATACAGTGCTACCGATGCCATGCATTGGGCCATATTCCTGCCAATTGTCCACTGAATGATGAACCCATGCAATGCGATTATAATTATGTAAATAGACGCCTTTCTCTTTTTGCACAGGTCGCATATATAGCATCATGTTCAAATCGCATGGATAAGTAAATGTGTGTGATTTTTGTTGATGGAAAGCCAGTCACTGCACTGCTTGACTCTGGTAGTCTGGTAACGTTGGTAAAAAGCAATTGTGTAAATCCTGCAAGGTTACACCTTAGCTGACGGGGTCATTTGCATCCATGGGGACACTCATGACTACCAGACTACCAGAGGGCGGTGGGTGAGATTGACACCCCTTGGGGCAGTGTGACCCATTCAGTGAGGGTAGTACCTTCACTGCTATATGACACCCTAGTGGGCAGGGATTTTCCCCATTTTTGGAGGTAATGGGAAGGCACAGGGAGTCTGGAGGATAGAGCTCCTCCTGCTGTGGAAGCAGGGGACCGCCCACCCGACACTTTTTGCCAAATGGAAGGGGAGACTGATGGCAGGGCCGAGGAAGGAGGAGACTCTCTTTCTTTTCCTGTACTGGCTGGGGAGAGGGAGGAGCTGGGGCTAATGACCCATAAAATGTCTCTGACCCTGACTGTGAGAGTGAACAGAATGTAGTACCTGACTTAGAGGTCCAGAGAGAAGACTTCTGTACAGAGCAACTACGGGATATCACTCTCTTTAGAGCCAGAGAAAACGTGAAGGTGATGTATGGGGAACCTGTGGACCCTATTTGGGGGGTGTCTTTTCCCTACATGGCTCTTAAAAATAATTTGTTATATCAGGTGGTGAAACCAGGGGAGAATGAGGTGGAACAGCTAGTGGTTCCCAAACCCTTTCGCAGGATGGTGCTACATCTAGCCCATGGACATGTAATGGGGAGACATCTGGGTATGGATAAGACCAGGGAGAGATTAACCAAGAGATTCTTCTGGCCTGGGTTGCATGCAGATGTCAGAGAGTATTGTGAATCCTGCCCTGAGTTTCAACTCTCTGCGCCCTCACCCCATTTTCGTAGTCCACTTGTTCCACTGCCCATAATTGAAGTGCCTTTCGAAAGAATTGGCATGGATCTCGTGGGACCCATAGTAAAGTCTGCCCTGGGACACCAGCACATCCTGGTAATACTTACTTTCGTCTCGAACCAACAGCTCATCCCTATTTGTTATCATTAGATCAAATATGGCCACTAGAAGATAGCATTTTTATTTCCTTCCTCCAGTCCTTCTACCTGTACATATCTTCAATGCATATATCTCTTCTTGCCTTCAATCTATCTAACTGTATGTACCTTCAATTCTTTCTGCCTCTTTTCATCTCCAATCTACCTCTACATATTTCTACCAAAAAAGTGTAACCGAACCATAGTGGGACTTTAAATTCCCCTCCAGTAGACAAACACATACAACATAGCATATACAAATCTTTATTCCATCCGATTAAAATCCGGTTAAAATCACATATATGGACATCAATACTACCACTTATTTTCCACTTGAGGAAATAAAGAATGTATGATATGGTAGTCCTTCAAAATTGTGTTGTGAAGGTTGACACGTTTCCCTGAGAAATCCGCTTCCTCAGGACCTCATATTTCATATATAAATACAATTGGACATTGATGTGATTCTAAAGACAAAACGTACATATACGTCATATATAATAGTATGATAGAAACAACAATCATTTACATAAATTAATAAAACGCTATACCCTAAAATAGAAGGGAGAGAGAAGAACAAAGGGAAAAAAGGGGGGGGGGGCTGGCGGTTTGGAAAAGGGGGGAGGGGTGTATATAATTTGCTGAAATAAACTATGAAAACAGCATCTATACATCTGTTTATAAAAGCACAGTGTTGGTTTTATAATTTATATATATATATATATATATATATATATATATATATATATATATATACACCCCCTTTTTCCAAACCTCCAACCCTCCCCCCTCCCCCTTTTTCTCTTTGTTCTTTTCTCTCCCTTCTATTTCAGGGGATAGCTTCTTATTCATTTATGGAAATGATTGTTGTTTCTATCATAGTATTATATGTGAATGTAAAAGTACAGGGGTCGGGGGAGATCCCCGATGCCCTGCATAACCCAAAAAAGGGGAAGGCTCTAAAATCAAGTATATTATAGCAGTAAAAAGAAAACTACAGGATTAAATTTCCAAGCTGAATGGTGTGACATATAAAAGATGAACAGCACAAGGGGGGGAAATGGGAAGGAGGGACAAGAAAGGAAGAGGGGACACACACATAGCAGAAAACAAACAAGTGCACAAGCCTAAAGTAAAAGAAGAATGAAAGTAACAAGAAAAGCTGTGAAGCGAAACAAGAAAAATGAGTTCTCTCACCCAGAGCCTCATGAAAAGTCCCTGGTGAATCAGCCAGTAAGTAAGCATCTGTGAAGTCAAAATATTACCACAGCCTCTAAGCGTCACAAAAAGACTCCTTCCGATTATATAGGGTAGCCATAAGGTCTTCCAAGTCCCTGAGTTCATTGATTTTAGAAAACCAAAGAGACATCAAAGGTGGGTGCACAGACCTCCAGCATAAGGGAATGCACGCCTTGGTCGCGTTTAGTAGCTGAATGGTAAGGGAGGTCTTGTATTTTTTAATGGGCCATTGTGGTAGGTGCAGCAAGCATGCCGCAGGGTTATCTGCTACATCAACATTAGTCAGGTTTTTAATAGTACTAGATACCTTTTGCCAGAAAATTCTAAGTTTTGGGCACTCACAGAAGATGTGTAACATTGTGCCTTGGCATTGCATCACCAGCATGTGTCAGCTATCTGTGGAAAAATACAGTGTAAGGTTGTGGGAACCCTATACCACCTTATCAGGATCTTATAACTGGTCTCTTGGGCCTTAGTGGCTATGGAGGATTTCTGGGCAAAGTGGAGAATTTTCTCCTTACTCCAGTTTGTTTATCTCTACATACCTCTAGATTAGCCGCCTACAGTATATTTATCTCCAATCCATCTATTTCTAATTAACTCAAATCTATCTACCTCTGTGTATGTCAGGGACCCGTGTGACCAGAAATGTGTGGACTGCCACAGAGTGTAACAAACACAGGTAAAGTGTAAATAGTATGATTTATTTATATGATAAATGAAATAACAAGAAAACGCACCTCCAATATAGTGAACAGTGAAAACAACCAGCAAATAAATCAACAGTGAACACCCACACCAAATAACAGACAAATACAATATTTACAGCACAAGGGATATCCAAATCATAAACTTACCAGAGCCAGGGTCATGCACAGGAGATCAAGCAGGGGAAAGCTGGGAGCACACAGGGAAAAGGGAACCAGGAGCTGGACTGAGCAGGTAGGAAGGGAACAGGCTGCAGGATAAGGGTAGGAATCCAGGGACAGGAGACGGGAAACAGGCTTCAGGAAACCAGGAACACAGGAACACAGATCAGAGGCACAAGGAGACAATACCAAGGCAAATTAACACAGCACTCCCCAGGTTTAAATACACTTCCTCAATCAGTCTTAGCTGATGCCTGATTGCAGGAGATGTCAGGTCCTGACTGCCGAGAGACACCTGCTGGTGGACACCGGAACTGCTCAGCCTGCGACTGCTAAGGGACACCTGCTGGTGGACACCGGAACTGTGGCCCATAGGTCTGGGAGCTACAGTGCCACCAACAGGTGAAACCGTTCCTCACAGTACCCCCCCTCCCCCTGAAGGAGCGACCTCTGGACACTCCAACCAGCCATAGCAGAAAGAGTCCTGAATGAAAGTGTCTCGTGAGTCCAAGGAATACCGGGTTGCAAAGAGGCCCTGCTGCCGAGATCTAAAAAGGAGCCAGGTGTTCCACTGCCTGGGTCTGGTAACTGGCTAGGTACAAGCAAGAAGGGCGCACCGACCTTGTGCAATACCATTAAAAAGTTTATTAAAATCATAAAGATAAAAATCCATATACTCACAAATGGAGCTGACAAAGCTTTAAAATTAAGAACACATCCAATGGAATAGATGAACGCGTTTCCAGGGCGAACCCTCTTCATCAGAGCCTCTGATGAAGAGGGTTCGCCCTGGAAACGCGTCAGCCTAGCCTTACGGACACCATCCAGTCTCCTCTGCTGAGGTTCTGTTCATCTATTCCATTGGATGTGTTCTTAATTTTAAAGCTTTGTCATCAGCTCTGTTTGTGAGTATATGGATTTTTATCTTTATGATTTTAATAAACTTTTTAATGGTATTGCACAAGGTCGGTGCGCCCTTCTTGTTTATATCTGTCCTTTAGTTTATCTGGATTCCCATGATCCTGAAGAGGGCAGCAAGACCTTCGTGTGCTGATTAGTACCATCTGTACTGTGACTTTTTATTGAACTAAGTGCCCCTGCAATACTGTGCACCATCTGATAGAGGTTCTTTGAGCGCAGGAGATTATTGGATTTAACTGGCTAGGTACCCCATTGGCCAGATTCCTAGAGGCATAGGACATCTGATCCCTCCAAACACTAGGCATACCAATGCTGGGGTACCATGGGTCATTCACAACCTTAGGCCTGGGGTCATGTGATAACACCGAACATAGAAACATAGAAAAGTGACGGCAGAAAAAGACTGAGTAGTCCATCGAGTCTGCCCCTTTTTATTTATTTATTTATTTATTTATTTATTTTTTTTTTTACATTAACCAGACCTCCTTTCTTCCCTCTCCCCTCTGTACTAACTTTGGAAATTTATGGAGTTCCCCCCACTTATTCCAAGTCCTCCCGTCAGAAAAGTTATACTTTGGTTTTAGTTCTTGTGCCCCTGTACTGGAGTTTGATTGACCCCCCTTCAAGTTTTGATTAGAATCTTTCATAATAAAATGACTTTCCCACCAACTACTAACCTTATTTGATGGTTGTCTCCAACACTCTGTCAGTTGTCATTTACCGAAGTTTGTACGAACCCTATTTGTATTTAGGTATCAGTCTGTTGTTCCAATTACATTTTTTTTTTTATTTATTTATTTATTTATTTATTT
>BLSH010074449.1:591227-606050 GCA_018402905.1 Glandirana rugosa | reverse complement strand
GGCGGCGATCTGCGATTTTTATCGGGACTGCGATATTGGGGGGGACATGTCGGACATTTTTGACACATTTTTGGGACCAATGACATTTATACAGCGATCAGAAATTTAAATGTCCACTGATTACTGTATAAATGTCATTGGCAGTGAAGGGGTTAATCAGCAGGGGGCAGTGAAGGGGTTAATAAATGTTCCCTGGGTGTGTTCTAACTGTGGGGGGGCAGGGCTGGCCGGGACATAACAGATCTAACTGATCCCAGTGACAGGGATCAGTAGATCTGCTTGTCCCCTGTCACAGAACGGGGAACCGCCGTGTTTACAACGGCGGTTCCCCGTTCTGAGGCTCCTAAATGTGATCGGCGGGTCTCGGGCGGACATCGAGTCCGCCCGACCCGCGGGCACGCTCGCGCAGCGTGCGGCGCGCGTGCGCCGCCGCTGCCGCCAGGGGGCGCGCTGGGGCATGCGCAGTGGAGGACGTCCATGGACGTCCTCCCGGCATTTCAGATCCGCGCTGGAGCCGTATTTTGGCAATAGCGCGGATCTGAAGTGGTTAAATACACTTCCTGCAATCAGTCTCAGGTGATGCCTGATTGCAGGAGATGTCAGGTCCTGACTGCCGAGAGACACCTGCTGGTGGACACCGGAACTGCTCAGCCTCCGACTGCTAAGGGACACCCACTGGTGGACACCGGAACTGCCATAGGTCTAGGAGCTACAGTGCCACCGTGAAACCGTTCCTGACAGTGTACTTCCAGTCCATCTACGTGTACCTCTACGTACCTCAAAGTCATCTACCTACCATCTGCCCCAACATACCTCCAATCTATTTACCTTCATGTACTTCAAATCCATCTTGATTATGAAGAATCAACTTCAATACTATATTCAATACTAATATACATCAATACTATATTCATATAATGACATTATTTCTTAGTAAGATTGAATACTTTAATTCTTTAATAACTGTGTCACCCAGAGCTCTCATAATTCAGAATTATAACAATTTCTTTACACAAATGACATTGTCTAACTGATAATTTCTCATAAATGTATTTTAGCCAAAATGAGTCTGGAATTTGTTCATACTTGTGGGGCAAATCTGATCCTTCTCTAATCACTGAGTGTATTCTTTAGTCTAATAATTTTGTTATGTAGTCTCTAATAACATACAGATCTATTTCAGGTGGTATGACTTTTAGTATTAAAATACATCTAATGATTTTTGAATAATTACCTACTTGGACTAAATTATATACAGTATATTTAAATATTTTTTAATATTTGCCTAGTGTTCCATCTTAATTGCTTTACTGTTGTGAAGACTTCAGGTAAAGCTGAGCTCCAGGCATACAGTAGATAAATGACACAAATTAATGCAGCTTTGTATCCATTAATACAGTAAATATTTAAATGTATTTTGTACTACAGCAAGGGTAAGTATTTGAATATGACTTGGTTTCAGCATTGTGTAAATCCCATATATAGCAGCACTCTCAGAGAAACAGGGGCAGTGCTGGGAGCCATTCAGGAATGCTACATGCAAAAGTTACAAAGAACATGTTGATAGAACATGTTGATAGAAGGAGAGAGGAAAGTGAGAAGACAGATGACCTCATCAGCCTACCTGATCTTTTACTGTCCAGTCACTATGATGAGGATGGAGAGAGGGCATTACTTTATTACTTAACCACTTCAATGCAGGGCACTTATACCCCCTTCTTGTCCAAAGCAATTTTCAGCTTTCAGCGCTCTTGCTCTTTGAATGCCAAATACTCGGTCATGCAACACTGTACCCAAAGAAAATTTTTATCATTTTTTTCACAAAAATAGACCTTTTAGCTGGTATTTAATCACCACTGGGTTTTTTTTTTATTTTTTTGCAACACAAGTGAACATTTTGAAAAAAAAAGAACTTTTTTGCAAATAATTATTTTTTGTTCATAAATTTGGGCCAAAATGTATATTGCTATATATCTTTGGTAAAAATAACCCAAATCAGTGCATATTATTTGGTCTTTGTGAATGTTTTAGAGTCTACAAGCTATGGTGGCAATCATTGAAAATTGATCACACCTGATGCAATGACGGCCGGTGAGTTTTTTTTGAAATTGCAATTTTTTTCCCACAGTTCTTGGGAAAAGTAATGAATTTTTATTTTTTATTTTTTTACACAAAATTGTCATAATAACAAGTAATTTCTCACACACAGCATATGCATACTTCCAATAACCACCAAAATACATTCTCTGTGTATGGCAATACCACATATGTGAGACTTTTACAAGGCCTGGCCACATGCAGGGAGTACCGTCAGACGTTCTAGGAGCATAAATTACACATATAATTTCCTAATGACACTTTTGAAGGCCCTGGAGCACCAGGGCAGTAGAATTACTCACAAAATTACCCCATTTTGGAAAGCAAACATCCCAACGTATATTCTCTGAGGCATTATGAGTCTTTTGAACATGTCATTTTTTTCCACAAGTTTTTGAAAAATGTGGAAAGAAAATGAAAACGTATTTTTTTTTACACAAAGTTGTCAATTTATAAGATGTTTCTAACACATAGCATGTACAAAGCAAAATTAACACCCCAAAATACAATCTGCTACTCCTCCTGATTATGGTGATGCCACATGTGTGAGACTTTTACACAGCCTGGCCACATACATGGGCCCAACATGCAGGATGCACCGTCAGGCATTCTAGGAGCATTAATTTGCACATCTAATTTCATTCCTACCTACCACACTTTAGAAGGTCCCGGAGCACCAGGACAGTGGAATTACCCACAAAAAAAAACATTTTGGAAAGCAAAACACCCCAACGTATATTCTATGAGGCATGGGCTGCAGATAGGTACTCAGATACTCTGATGGGCTGGAGACAGGTACTTGGATATTCTGATGGGCTGCAGGTAGGTACCTGGGTATTCTGATGGCTGGAGACAGGTAGTTCAGTAAACTTATGGGCTGCAGATAGTTACTCGGGTACTCTAATGGGCTGGAGACAGGTACTCAGGTACTCTGATGGTCTACAGATAGGTACTTGGGTACTCTGGGCTGGAGACAGGTACTCGGGTACTCTGATGGTCTGCAGATAGGTACTCTAGGCTGGAGATAGGTGCTTGGGTACACTGGGTTGGGTACACTGGGTTGGAGACAGGTACTCGGGTACTCTGATGAGCTGGAGACAGGTTCTTGGGTACTCTGATTGGCTGGAGATAGGTACTTGTGTAATCTGGGCTAGAGACAGGTACTCTGGGACTCTGGTGGGCTGCAGATAGGTACTCAGGTACTCTGGGCTGGATACAGGTACTCGGGTACTCTGATGGTCTGCAGATAGGTACTCAGGTACTCTGGGATGGGGACAGGTAGTTGGATACTCTTATGGGCTGGTGACAAGTACTCTGTTATTCTGAGGGGTTGTGACAGATACTCGGGTACTCTGATGGGCTGATGACAGGTACTCGGGTACTCTGATGGGCTGGTGATAGGTACTTGGGTACTCTGATGGTCTGGTGACAGGTATTCGGGTACTCTGATGGGCTGGTGACAGGTACTTTGATGGGCTGGTGACATGTACTTTCATGGGCTGGTGATGGTCTGCAGATAGGTACTTGGTTACTTTGAGCTGGAGACAGATACTCAGGCACTCTGATGGTCTACAGATAGGTACTCAGGTACTCTGGGCTGGGGACAGGTACTCAGGTACTCTGATGGGCTGGTGACAGGTACTCGGGTACTCTGGTGGGCTGGTGAGAGGTACTTGGGTACTCTGATGGGCTGGTGACAGGTACTTAGATGGGCTGGTGACAGGTACTTTCATGGGCTGGTGATGGTCTGCAGATAGGTACTCAGCTACTTTGAGCTGGAGACAGATACTCAGGCACTCTGATGGTCTACAGATAGGTACTCAGGTACTCTGGGCTGGGGACAGGTACTCAGGTACTCTGATGGGCTGGTGACAGGTACTCGGGTACTCTGATGGGCTGGTGATAGGTACTTGGGTACTCTGATGGGCTGGTGACAGGTATTCGGGTACTCTGACGGGCTGGTGACAGGTACTTTCATGGGCTGGTGACAGGTACTTTCATGGGCTGGTGATGGTCTGCAGATAGGTACTCAGTCACTTTGAGCTGGAGACAGATACTCAGGCACTCTGATGGTCTACAGATAGGTACTCAGGTACTCTGGGCTGGGGACAGGTACTCAGGTACTCTGATGGGCTGGTGACAGGTACTCGGGTACTTTGATGGGCTGGTGACATGTACTTGGGTACTCTGATGGGCTGGTGACAGGTACTCTGTTACTTTGAGGGGTTGTGACAGGTACTCTGATGGGCTGGTGACAGGTACTTGTGTACTCTGATGGGCTTGTCATAGGTACTCGGGTATTCTGATGAGCTGGTGACAGGTACTCGGGTACTCTGATGGGCTGGTGACAGGTTTTTCACTCTCCGGTTATAGAAAATCAACTCCATGGTGTCTGACTTCAGGGGTAATACTGGTGACAAAAAGTACTATATGTACCAATTTTCAAACAGATTTGATTGCAAAAGCAAGGATACAGAGGACAGAAGTAATTTTATCACCAACAGTGTTGATTGTTTAATGGAAACCATTGATGGTAAGTTGCATTTATATGTTCAGTTGTTTTTGAGATGAAAACTGGTCAGATTGTTTAAAATACCTTGAAAATTGTCACATGTATGGCTAGTTTAACAGGATTATCTATATTGCCCACTGAAGTACTCTCACTACACAGGATAGTGATAAGTCCTAGCTATAACATATGGTAAGTCGGGACTTTGGGACCAATGTTAAACTATGTTTAGAGGGGCAATAATATGTGGGTTTGCTGCCTAATTGTGGGTATACACTAGGGGAATTTCGTTCAGCATTTTTCAAGTAAGTATGTTGTAAAAACATTCATTTGTTTTTATTCCATTAGTGGGGGTCAAATTGATGTTTGTTTTTAATCACAGTGACAAGGAGATTCAAAGGAGCAGGATGGGAAATTCGTCTTGAATATACGAGATTCTAACAGTCTTTTGTCAGGACCATGTAGCACTCATGCTCCATCACAGCTGCTGGTCTAATTCCAGCATCCTGGTTTTGGCTATGATGCATTCTCCTTGTCTGCCTGTTCATCTGCAAGGTGATTGATGTAGCCAATCTTTGGGTGGAGATCAAATCTGATTGAAGTCACCCATGCCTGCAGTCTCATACTTGTGCTATTGTGTTTAACACATGCTTCAAGCTTTGTCTGCCCTGCCTGCTGTTTGGATTCCCCTGTTTTATGACCTTGAATTGGAACTTAGACTATTCTTTGAACTCTGCCTGCCTTTTGAATATGGATTTGACCCTGACTATTCTGAACCTTCCCTGCCGTGTACCTGGATTGGAACTACTCTTCCTGTCTGCCAACCGCAAGTTCCTGTTTGCTGTGCTCAGGTTATGCCTGCCATGGCATGGTGGCCAGGCACTAAAGCATTGTGCATACATCCTGCGGGCAAGCGAGTACTTGTAGGTGTGCTTGCCTTAAGGGAAAGGGAGCTAGCTATAGTGCCTGACCACCTGTGTTAGGGGTGTGCGTTATATCTATGTGGTTTTCATTCAGTATGTGGTTTTCATTCAGCAAAGTCCATTGATTGCAAAATCAAATGTTAAACAAGATCTCAAACTACTTTTAAATGACATTCAAATGTTCTGAGAATTTTCGTACTAAATTTAGTTAGAAATTCTACTAGTGTATACGCAGTTTAATACAAGTAAGGAAGGGAAAGTGACAATGAAGTGAATGTGGAGAGACAACAAGAGGGAGGAGCAAATAGTAAGCAGAAAAGGTAAAGAGCACTGTTCATTGTGGCATTCCACAACTTGTGACAGGAGTTGGGGTGCCCAGGATCTTTAATGACACCAACAACATACTTGACTGATGGCAAGTGACAAGCTGCATCTTGTGATAGGTGACAGTGGCAAGTGACAAGCTGCATCTGAAGGCAGGCGACGGAGGCAAGTGACACACTCAGGGCTCCCACTGATTCTTAATTATGCTGAGTTAAACTATTTCATTTTATATTACAAAGTAATAATAGAATTAATGCGCTTCAATTATTCTGACACCGTATCAACCATGCTGTCATGACGTTTGAAGCGCTAACACCAGCCATTGCCTCGACAAACAAGCCACAGAGCACGCCGACGCTTAAACCCCCCCAGTCCTCGGGGCCAAAAAGGATGGGGACCGCTGCTATAATAGTTACACTGCAGATCCCAATATGCACTGTGCAGTAGGAGCAGCAGGGAGAGGATTTTTGTTAAACTGCCTGAGGAAGTTCTTCCTCTTGCCACTCATACTCAGGGAGTTAGAGAGAGAGAGAACCTGTCTGAATATTCATCTGCCAGCTGGAGACCATACCAGCAGAGATCCGAGCCTGAGACTGGGATAAGAACATCCAGGGACAGCGCAGCACTACACAAATTACAGCACCTGCACCACTGCCACAGGGAGACTGGAGCATCCACTCACCTTCTGCTTCCCTCCACTGATAACCAGAGGTTTTCCGGGAAAGATCGAGAGGTCCTCTTTTCTACAGCAAGAGGTCACTGCAGCTTCCCGGGGACTGGTGAGAGGGCTATTTCCCCATTGCTGATAAAGCTGGTAGGGATTGAGCCACTCAAAGCAGCGCACCAAGCATACCAAAACCATACTGCACCCATACTGCACTCTATAACACACTTATTCCAAACCCAGACTACACCCATACTGCACCTATACTGCAATATAGCAAACCTTTACCACATCTACAGTATCTCACAAAAGTGAGTACACCCCTCACATTTTTGTAAATATTTTATTATATCTTTTCATGAGGCAACACTGAAGAAATTACTCTTTGCTACAATCTAAAGTAATCAGTGTACAGCTTGTATAACAGTGTAAATTTGCTGTCCCCTCAAAATAACACAACACACAGCCTTTAATGTCTAAACCACTGGCAAAAAATTGGAGTACACGCTAAGTGAAAATGTCCAAATTGGGGCCAATTAGCCATTTTCCCTCCCCGGTGTCATGTGACTCATTAGTGTTACAAAGTCTCAGGTGTGAATGGGGAACGTGTGTGTTAAATTTGGTGTTGTCGCTCTCACTCTCTCATGCTGGTCACTGGAAGTTCAAAATTGCACCTCATGGCAAAGAACTCTCTGAGGATTTGAAAAAAGGAATTGTTGCTCTACATAAAGAAGTCCTAGGCTATAAGAAGATTGCCGAGACCCTGAAACTGAGCTGCAGCACGGTGGCCAAGACCATACAGTGGTAAACAGGACAGGTTCCACTTAGAACAGGCCTCGCCATGGTAGACCAAAGAAGTTGAGTGCACATGCTCCGCATCATATCCAGAAGTTGTGTTTGGGAAATAGACATATGAGTGCTGCCAACATTGCTGCAGAGGTTGAAGGGGTGGGGAGTCAGCCTGTCAGTACTCAGACCTTATGCCGCACACTGCATCAAATTGGTCTGCATGGCTGTCATCCCAGAAGGAAGCCTCTTCTAAAAATGATGCGCAAGAAGCCTGAAAACAGTTTGCTGAAGACAAGCAGACTAAGGACATGGATTACTGGAACCATGTCCTGTGGTCTGATATGACCAATATAATCCAGGTGAGAAGTACAAAGACAAGTATGTCTTGCCTAGAGTCAAGCATGGTGGTGGGAGTGTCATGGTCTTGGGCTGCATGAGTGCTGCTGGCACTGGGGAACTACAGTTCATTGAGGGAACCATTAATGCCAACGTGCACTGTAACATACTGAAGCGGAGTATGATCCCCTCCCTTCGGAGACTGGGCTGCAGGGCAGTATTGCAACATGATAACAAGCCCAAACACACCTCCAAGATGACCACTGCCTTGCTAAAGAAGGTGAGGGTAAAGGTGATGGACTGGTCAAGCATGTCTCCAGACCTAAACCCTATTGAGCATCTGTGGGAGATCCTCAAATGGAAGGTGGAGGAGCGCAAGGTCTCTAACATCCACCAGCTCCATCATCTGGTCATGAAGGAGTGGAGGAGGACTCCAGTGAAGCTCTGATGAACTCCATGCCCAAGAGGGAAAATAATGGTGGACACACAAAATATTGACACTTTGGGCCCAATTTGGACATTTTCACTTAGGGGTGTACTCACTTTTGTTGCCATCAGTTTAGACATTAATGGCTGTGTGTTGAGTTATTTTGAGGTAACAGCAAATTTACACTGTTATACAAGCTATACACTCACTACTTTACATTGTAGCAAAGTGTAATTTCTTCAGTGTTGTCACATGAAAAGGTATAAAATATTTACAAAAACGTGAGGGGTGTACTCACTTTTGTGAGACACTGTACCTTGCACCTGTTTCAAGACCATACCATACCTATACTATACTTATACTGCATGCAGGTTAACTGGGACTGTCATTAAGTGCACCAGCATTCTTAAAGGGCCCCAACAATATCCATAAACATCTAAACAAACTACCCTCCCACAATAATTAATCTGCAAGCCTCCCTTATTCTCCTGCTCCCTCTGCTACCATCCTCCTTATCTTTTGGACAAAACATACCCTGTTGGTCTTGGACTAGCATAAATGTGCTCTGGCAGTATAGCTCCAGCACCTGGTAAGTTAAACTTTACTACTGCTCACTACTGCACTTGAGATGGACTTGCTATTGTTTATGCTGAACTGGATGCCAACTGTCCTCTTATGCCTAGTCCTTACTGTTAATAATTTTTATGCTTTTTTGTGTTAATAAATTTTATGCTTGCCTAGTTACCAACCAAATTGGGTGACAATATATTAAGTTTGCATTTACTACCTGGTTTGGTGCCTGGTTTATTTGATATAGCAATACTATTGGGTACTTACAGGATTATAGAATTACTTTCCTGTTGTAATGTACATTAGTACACTCAGCCTGGTGTGTCAGAGGGGCTGAGGTTCTTGAGAAGGTCAAAACAAAGAACAGAGGACCCATCCAATCCAGAAGCTTCTACAAGGGTAGTGCTACCATTGTATAAGCTATTTATAACACCTGTGCAAAAGGTATCTGTTAAAACTGTACAGCTGCAATACAACTGCAAGTCAAACTCATTTTCACATGGGCGGTTTTTCAGATGGACACAACCTGACCCTTCATTCTCCTCTATGGTTAGCCGCCGACCTCCAATCCAAGCTGGCAAAAACAAACGGAAGACAGCTGGTCCGTTTACATACAATACAACTGCCCATAGAGGAGAGCGGAGAGTCAGTGGACAGATCCCTTGTCCGGAGTCCGCCCTGTGTGAAAGGGGCCTAAAAGCTTTAATTGTAATTAGTATTTTCCAAAGCTTTCTTTTTAAAGCAAGCTAAAATTTGAGCTTTTATTTACTGCATTTAATCAATGAATTGTTTCTTATCCTTGTTTTCTTTTTTTTTTTAAATCTTTTTTTCTTTGTTTTAATGATACAAACCAAGGAAAAAACATTGACATTAACAATACATAGACAAGAATTCCAATAGACACAATACACATCTGTACTCCTTGAACCACATGTCAGGATCCCATTCCCACATCTTTGTTTTCTTTTTTATTCAACTTATGTTCACGGGTCCCTTATCGATCCTTAGTGCAGCTATTACATCATCTCTCTTCTATTTCTATTCCTCCCCAGAATATTATCCTTGTACATTTAATACTATGCCTTGTAAAATCCATGAACCTCATAACTGAAAAAAGCTCTTGTTCCTAGTCTCTCTGCTCAGGTGTCAGACTAATGCTCGCTCTCTCATGACTGATAGTAATTTTAAAATGATAAAAGTCAGAGGATTCCTGTTAAGCGGTAGCAGCATCTGATTTTCTCAGCGTTGATTAACATCTGTTAATTGTGAGCTGTATCCAATTCTTTTTGACACCCTCCTACAGACCTGTCACAGTGGTGCCAAATCTGCACACAAAAAGCTCCACAATTCTATGCATGTATGATGAATAATTTCCACTGCAATTACAGCTATGCTTGTCTAAATTATCTAGGCTGAAATCTATTAGTATATTGATAAATGACAGGCAATGTGCATTGAACTGCATACATGTTTAGTGTTTCTGTTAACATAATGCCTTCATATTGTTCTTCAACATCTTGGACCATTCTGTAAGCAGCCTCCTAAAACAGCCCTGACATTTTCAACATAATCCTATATACTGAGCAGGGTGTCCTGTAATTGTGTTACTCTTTATTGTAAAAGTAAAAAAAATTATAAATCAATAAATGTCAAATTTTCTCCCATCCCATCAAAAAACATTTTTATCTAAGGCCTAATGCACAGAGGCTACAGAGAGACTTCTAGGTCCATGCGGCTTCTGGCATTTAGGTGGGGGTGGAAGGCACAGGTGCACTTTCCAACCCCACTGACAGCTGCTGTGGCTGGACGGGGCTGGATGGTGTATCAAGTGGTGCAATATGCTCCCAGGGGCCAATGCCAAGCATGCAAGCAGTCTGCATTCTGGGCATTCAACCTTGGGTGCATACTGCAGTAAACATAAGTACTCTTTGGTGCACCATCCAGCCACAGCAGATTTTACAGGCTGTGGGTTGCAGGATTATGCAGTGCCTGTACCTTCCACATGCACCTAAACATCCAGTGTGCATGAGGCCTAAGAGTCTAAAAAGCTCTTATATCGGAATGCCAGGCAATAGCTAAATAAACAGTTAAAATAAAAATATGGGAGCTGTTTTATATGGCAAAACATTTTTATTTCTGTCCGCCTAATGCTGAAATTTTGACAGTTCTACTACGTGACATAGTTAGACTGGTGACCTGACCTACTGTAACTTTCAATGCTGCAGCTAGTAACATCTCCCATATCTCCTAAATCTGTTATTTGAGGTGAAAAAGTAAAAACAGAATGATGAGGTTATCTATCTGACACTTCCCCCTGTCAGCATATTCCTTAATTAGTGCAGAGTACTGTCCACTGTCCCTACCTCTCCCTGCCTGTGTTGCTGATTAAAATAGTCTGAAAACAAGTAAAATTTTTACTATTTTCATTTAAAAATTGATTGAGATATATATATATATATATATATATATATATATATATACAGTGAGTAAAATAAGTATTTGAACACCCTGCTATTTTGCAAGTTCTCCCACTTAGAAATCATGGAGTGGTCTGAAATTGTCATCGTAGGTGCATGTCCACTGTAAGAGACATAATCTAAAAAAAAAATCCAGAGATCACAATATATGATTTTTAAACTATTTATTTGTATGATACAGCTGCAAATAAGTATTTGAACACCTGTCTATCAGCTAGAATTCTGACCCTCAAAGACCTGTTAGTCTGCCTTTAACCACTTCAGCCCCGGAAGGATTTCACACTTTAGGACCGGAGCCCTTTTTGCGATTCGGCACTGAGTCGCTTTAACTGACAATTGTGCGGTCCTGCGACGTTGTATCCAAACGAAATTTGCGTCCTTTTTTTCCCACAAATAGAGCTTTCTTTTCGTGGTATTTGATCACCGCTGCGTCATTTCTGATCGCCGCTATAAAACAAAAGAAGAGCGACAATTTTGCAAAAAAACCCAAATTTCTTACTTTTTGCTAAAATTCAAATCCAAAAAAAAAAAATAAAAAAACATTTTTTTTCATCGGTTTTGGCCAATTTATATTATTCCTCATATTTGTGATTAAAAAAATCGCAATCGGCGTTTATTGATTGGTTTGCGCAAAAGTGGTCGCGTTTACGGATGATGAGAATTCATTTTTGGGGTTTTTATTATTTTTTTTTTTATTAGTAATGGCGGCGATCTGCGATTTTTAGCAGTACTGCGATATTGCAGCGGACATGTCGGAACATTTTGACACTTTTTTGGGACCATTGGCATTTATACAGCGATCAGTGCTATAAAAATGCACTGATTACTGTGTAAATGCAATTGGCAGTGAAGGGGTTAACCTGCAGGGGGCGCTCTAAGGGTTAACTGTGTTCCCTGGGCGTGTTCTTACTGTATGGGGTCTGCCCTAACAGGGGAAGGGAAGTGATCACACCTTCCGTGTAAAGGAAGACTGTGATCACAGCACTTCCCCCTCTCACAGAATGGAGGTCCGTGTTTACTTACATGGACCTCCGTTCTTTCACTCCGGGGGGGCATCGCGGGTAGCCGGCAGCAATCGAAGCCGCCGCACCCGCTCCCTGTCCCTCCCCGAACACAGTGAGCGCGCCAGATGTTTTGCTTTAAGAGCCACCTTGTCGCTGTCAGATGCCGATCGGCGGTCGGCAAGTGGTTAAAATGTCCACCTCCACTACATTTATTATCCTAAATTAGATGCACCTGTTTGAGGTTGTTAGCTGCATAAAGAGACCTGTCCACCCCATGCAATCAGTAAGAATCCAACTACTAACATGGCCAAGACCAAAGAGCTGTCCAAAGACACTAGAGACAAAATTGTACACCTCCACAAGGCTGGAAAGGGCTACGAGGAAATTGCCAAGCAGCTTGCTGAAAAAAGGTCCACTGTTGGAGCAATCATTGAAATGGAAGAAGCTAAACATGACTGTCAATCTCCCTCGGACTGGGGCTCCATGCAAGATCTCACCTCGTGGGGTCTCAATGATCCTAAGGAAGGTGAGAAATCAGCCCAGAACTATAGGGGAGGAGCTGGTCAATGACCTGAAAAGAGCTGGGACCACCGTTTCCAAGGTTACTGTTGGTAATACACTAAGACGTCATGGTTTGAAATCATGCATGGCACGGAAGGTTCCCCTGCTTAAACCAGCACATGTCCAGGCACGTCTTAAGTTTGCCAATTACCATTTGGATGATCCAGAGGCGCCGGTATATTGACCTTTTTTTTTTTTTCTCAGCTTCTTGCTGTCTGCTGACAGCAAGTAGTGAGCCGATTGGTCAGTCATTAAAGACTATGTATGTGCGCTGAACAGTCGCGCGCACACATAGTCTGATTGGCTGCCCTGAGCCAGTGACTCACTTTTACTGGATGCAATGGGCGGGGGCGAGACTATGGCGGACATGATGGCTATATGATAACTCTATATACTGCTATATGGTGACTCTGTATACTTCTATATCCTGACTCTGTATACTGCTATGTGGTGACTTTGTATACTGCGATATGGTAACTCTGTATACTGCGATATAGTGGCTCTGTTTACTGCTATATGGTGACTTTGTATACTGCGATATGGTGACTCTGTATACTGATATACGGTGACTCTGTATACTGCTATATAGTGACTCTATTTACTGCTATCTGGGGCTATATATACTGCTATATGGTGACTTTGTATACTGCGATATGGTGACTCTGTATACTGCTATATGGTGACTCTGTATACTGCTATATGGTGACTCTATATACTGCTATCTGTGGCTCTATATACTGCTATATGGTGACTCTATATACTGCTATCTGGGGCTCTATATACTGCTATATGGTGACTGTATACTGCTATCTGGGGCCCTGTATACTCCTGTCTGGTGGCCCTGTATAACCCTATCTGGGGCTCTGTATACCGCTATCTGGGCTCTGTATACTGCTATTTGGGGCTTTGTATACTGCTATCTGGGGCTCTGTATACTGCTATTTGGGGCTTTGTATACTGCTATCTGGGGCTCTGTATACTGCTATCTGGGGCTCTGTATACTGCTATCTGGGATCTGTATACTGCTATTTGGGGCTCTGTATACTGCTGTATGGTGATTCTGTAAACTCCTATCTGGGGCTCTGTATACTGCTATCTGGGGCTCTGTATACTGCTGTCTGGGGCTCTGTATACTGCTATATGGTGACTCTGTATACCCCTATCTGGTGACTCTGTATACCCTATCTGGTGATGCTGGGCTGTATACTCCTGACACAATGGGTGGAAACTATAAGCGGTGGGGCTTATGAGAAGTAGGATGGGTCAAAAAGGAAGGGCGGGGTCTGGCGCCCCCCCATCCTAAAATTTCACCAGCTGCCACTGCCCCTGACGGGGGTGCCTGGATACTGTTCACTTTACCACCTTATGGATTTAATGCATTTGAACCTATGAATGCTTGCTGAAACCGTTTTTTCATTCTATTCCAATTTAAAGGAGAATATATCTTTGAATAATCTTATTAAGTTTATTGGTTGCTGATAAAGCTTTTTTTCACTGATTGTCATTTAAAGGAAAACACACCTAAATAATTTATCAAAATATTTGACCAGTTTTCCACAAATATTTATTAATTTATTAAATTGTGGTTAGAAATACACACATATTAGGATTTACATATATGTTTTTTGGGACATAGAGCACTTTATTTATTATTCTTGCAATTTTTGCACAAATTTGATGCACTTTTATAATAATATGCACTTTACTCATTGATAGTGTTGAGCGAACCCGGACTGTAACGTTCGGGTCCGTACCGAACTTTAGGGTGTCCGTGGCACGGACCCGGACCCGGACATTTCAAAAATCGTTCGGTTTCAAGCCATGCCTGGGCTTGCAATGTCAGGCCCAAGCGAGTTGTGATAGTTACTCATTTCACGTATAATAATATTTTCACGTAGTTTAAACACGTTTTTAACGTTCTTATTATTTATTTCACGAGATACAGGGTTTTTTGTATATACATTTAGGATTATACACACATAAAGATTGGTGTTAAATTATTTAATTATTTATAAACACCTTTTGACCAGTTTATAAAACTATTTAATAAATCCACACAAAAGGAAATTTACTGTTAGTCACTTTTTTTCGAAATAGTCGTTGGTTATTTGAATTATTCTAATAAGTTTCTATATAAGAGGA
>BLSH010074449.1:561626-571859 GCA_018402905.1 Glandirana rugosa | reverse complement strand
GTTCTATGTCATGGCGTTCCGTTGTTGTTTCAAGGATGTCTATGCGATTGGTCACAATTTGCATGCCTTGTTTCAGGTCTGTAATGGCGGCCGCTAATGCGGATTTTATATCTTCAGCCACTGTTCTCAGGTCCTGCATGTTCAGTGGTTGTGGGTGGCCTGTTTGTGGGTGGAGGGGGGAAGCAGCCTGTTGGGGTGCCATTAGGTTGTTGTGGGGGTTTGGGCTGGGGGCACGTGTGGGGGGAGCGGAGGCTGTTGATGTTCTGTTCGGGGCCTGTGTTTCGCGAGATTGGGATCGGAACATCTCCGGGATGTTGTGGCTCCCTTGCATTTCATTATCCCTTGGGGATCTGGAGCGGGATTGAGGAGGGGTGTCTTTGTTTTTCCCCATCTGTCGAATGTTGTATGCCTCCAGAAATTAGAAAGCTCACCTCTGGGTCCTGCGCTGTTCAGTTAGGCCTCCATCATGGAGGGGGGGTTAAGCCAGGAAATGTTGCTGCTTTGTGCCCTTTCTGTGGAAGATGGGGCGCTTTATTGCCTAGGATGAGCTGAGGGTACAGGCAGGGAAGGCTTGAGGAGTTTCCAGGCTTGGGCAGGCAGGAGTCCGTTGCGCCGCTGCGCCGCCGGTCCCGGCGCTTGTAGGCCGCAAAGCCGCGGCCTCGATTTTCGGGTCCGCGGGAACCGGGCACCGATTCGCCCGATACCGGGCTTAAAATGCAGCTAGAGATGCGGTGAGTGTAGCCTGGGTGAGCTGGGCTTTCGTTCACTCACCTCCCAGCCGGATTCCCTTCGATTGTGTGCTCGTGTGGCGGAGCTCTTGAGTGTCTTTTTTTTTTATATTTTTTTTTTGGATTTGTATTTTAGCAAAAAGTAAGAAATTTGGGTTTTTTTGCAAAATTGTCGCTCTTCTTTTGTTTATAGCGGCGATCAGAAATGACGCAGAGGCGATCAAATACCACCAAAAGAAAGCTCTATTTGTGGGAAAAAAGGACGCAAATTTCGCTTGGGTACAACGTCGCACGACCGCGCAATTGTCAGTTAAAGCGACGCAGTGCCGAATCGCAAAAAGGGCTCCGGTCCTAAAGCAGCAAATCCTTCCGGGGCTGAAGTGGTTAAGGAGTGAATTGTATACAGCTATCATATGTGTAGCGGTGTCCCAGCCCTCTAAAGGCCTAATGGTGACCTCCAGAGTTAGGGAGAGCTGACATCCTTCTTCACAGTATGGCTTACTAAGCATGGTGGGTGTAGTGCAAGTTGGAAAAATGGGCGCCAGTCACTTTTTGAATGCAGAAAGAGATTTATTGTCTCTTAACAAGAACTGGGAGGGTTTAGGGCCAGGACACCCTTAAGCAGATGCAAAAGCAATTGGCAGACTCCGAGACAAACATAGACATAGGCAGACAGCTATACAGGTAGAGGGCCTTTAAGCTGGATGCAGCAACTGTATTTTGTAGAACTGATGTCTCCTATAGCAACTGAACTCTCAAACTTCAATGTAGATCCGTACATTTAACTCACAGTGTCCCCATTGCAGATCTTCTCTCACATCTCACAGTCTCTTACTGTAGATCTTCACACTGAGCTGCCAGTCTCTCACTAAACTTCCAAGATCCTAGCTGTTGCTGGATCCCGAGCTCTTCCACAGTTAACCCGCTGTATTCTCCTCAAGCTTCACACAGGCTAAACTGGGTCCCTGACTTGGCACGCTGCTGAAGCTTTTCCACTTGTTCACCGTCCCCGGCTAGTGAATAAGGCTGCTCTGGTACTTCTTCAGACTTCTAATCACTGGCCTCTTATAACAGGAGTGGTTGTCCCTTGGTGGCAACTGTGTCCCTTTTATCTCTGACCTTGATCCTCGCTTGACTCTGGTAACAGGAGTGGTCGTCCCCGATGGCAACTGCGTCTCCTTAACCTCTGGCGTCAATTTGGTTCCCCCTCCGGCTGAACCATTTTATCTTGGTTGGGCTCCAAGCCTGAAGCCCCAACCCTGCACTGCTTCTCTCAATCCTGGATAGGCCTCGGACCGCCTAGCAACTAGGTGTTTCCGGGATAGGCCTCAGACTTCTTGCCTAGCAACCCAGAGCATTACTACACACGTCCACACAGGCAGCTGTCCAGGTGGCACAGAACCCCGATCACCTGACACCTCCCAAGTAAATAAGCTCTCCCAGCATACCATGGGGCCAAAGAAACCCCTGCTAATTGGCTGAGACAACATATCCACTCCTAACCTAAATACAATGTGACCTTGTCATTCTAATGCCAAAAAGCATCAGTGCCACCCAGTGGCAAAAAAGAGAGATGCACCATATCCAAGCTTAGGGCAACAATCAGTGGATCCCCTACCAATTAGCTAGGCCAGTTACCACCTAGCAAACTAAATTTGTTAGCAGCCCTGTTTAGGACCAGGGTGCTACATATGTGCTGATAAAATGTGAAAAAAACTCTTATAATAGGAGTAGGATAGGCCACCAGAGCCAGGAGATATATGAGCAGGTAAATGTTTAAGGACTTGCGTTAGTTCTTCAGGGGAAATTGCTGCGTTGAGTAACCGACGATGCGCGGAGGATGGTTTAAGGGAAGTTTAAGAGTGGAGCAGAAAGCTGTAAATGCTCCCTGATCAAATTAATCATCACAAATCATAAACCAGAAAAAAGTCCCTGGCCCTTTCCATAAAATGCACAGATGTGAATATGACCCATAGGAAATCATACTAAATTGACTGAAAACGCACTAAAAATGTGTGAACCAGGCCTAATGCTCCGTCTGCTTCTGCCTCTGGTGCTTGGTTTAAAACTGTTGCTTTTTATCTCACCCCGCCCTCCCCCCCAACTGTGTGCCTCTGAAAACATTGCACTCCCACAATTCCGGTCTCTGTGACACCCAATCTACTACAAGACCCACTGACCATTACAGACATGCCAGCCACAGCTGCTCTGTCCTATGTGGTGCATATAACTTCCACAGAGCCCGTCACATTTGGATTAGAAAGAGTATAGCTGCAAAGCCTACCCCCTCCCTAGGTAGAATGAATCCTGGGACTCAGGAATTCCTCTGAAGCAGTTTATTTGTTCTGTGCTGTCTGGTTACATTTAACAGCAGTGGCGGCTGGTGTTTTTTTTTTCAGGGGGAGGGTGGCAAACAATCCACCCATCGCCACCCCTCTTTCCGGTCATCCCAGAAACCCTCTGTGTCTGTCAGTCACGGACCTCACTTACCCTATCTCATGGGCAGCGCTCCGTGCGGCGGGCATTTCCTTCCACGGTTCCCCAGCAGCTTCTCTCCAGGCTGGGGGCATTTCCTCTCTCGGTTCCCCAGAGGCTTCTCTCCAGGCTGCGGGCATTTCCTCCCTTGGTTCCCCAGTAGTTCCCCAGCGGCTTCTCTCTGGGCTGTTCGTGTTTCCTCCCGGTTCCCCAGCGTCTCCTCCTTCTTCCTCATGGCAGCCAATCAGATCTCATCTCCTTTCAGCCAATTGGGTGATGGGTCTCATGACCTGCCTCCTGATTGGCCGGGAGGAGAATCAGTGTGAAAATAGCGAATATTCACTCGCTATTGTCACACAAGTGGGTGGGCTCGGAGCACAGTGCTCTGCGCCCCAAGCCCACCCTTTTTTGAAGCCTGTTAGAGCCTCTGGCTCTAATCACGTGCTTTAAAAAAACACCCCCTCCATTGGAATCCATGCATCCGGCGCCCTGTATGTAGATCACCCGGATGTAGCCGGACAAATGGATAGGTATGGCAAAAAGTTTGACTTTTAGATTTACTTTAAGTAACTTATCATAAACCCAACTATGTTACACCAGCAAATGCTGTTTAAAATGTTCATTATAAAAACGTCTTGCCAGTTATCTGCAGTGCAAAAGAGAGTTCAAGTTCCCCTATACCCAATAAGCTGGTGCTCTATAGCGACAAGCTCTTTACAGGTTCACTAAAAGCTAATTAAATGTGAGCAGAACAGCTGCATGGTGGCACGCTCATCCCTAATAACCATATCACAGCAGCAGAAGATTAGCTGTTATCCTTATCAGGCACATAGCGGCAGCTTCTGCTGCTAATTGGAATACCTTTGTTATTGCATGCAAAAAAACTCTATCTTTATCTTCACACAGATAATACTGGTCTCATCTCATTTTCTATGTTTAGATTTCCTCGATGCATATCTTCACAGAGACGTGATTTAGCTACAAAAAGGACCAAATTCCAGTAACTTGACAAAAACTGGAGATTTAGTATCTGAGATATGCATTTTCTTAATCTTACTGTTACTAACAATCATATATTGCAGTTGTTATACTTACCTGCTCTGTGCAGTGGTTTTGCACAGAGCAGCCCAGATCCTCCTCTTCTCAGGTCCCTGGCCAGCGTTCCTGGCCCCTCCCTCCTGTCGAGTGCCCCCACATAAAGCAACTTGTGAGCCGCGGTTTGGCCCCACCTTGCCCCCCCTTTCTCCTGATTGGCTAACTGACTTTGATTGACAGTAGCGGGAGCCAATGGTGCCACTGCTGTGTCTCAGCCAATCAGGAAAGCCAAGGCACTTGTGCACATCGCTGGGTCGAGATGGGGCTCAGGTAAGTATTAGGGGGACTGAGGGGGGCTACTGCACTTTAGAATCACTTTAACTTTTTATTTGCTCCCTTTTGATGTGTTAAATATACCATTCATAGGATGTTGTTTTGTATATCCTATTAGTGCAAACAAGTACTTGATCCTGCCAGAAATCTTATGAACTGATAAATTCCTGTGTTCTTTGCCTGTGTTACACCACTATCAGTTAGCTGATTGTTTGTTGTGTGTTAAGGCAGTTAGCTGTCTGATTTTAAGAAGCATACCGTTTTATACACTGCAAGGCTGAGTTGCCAGAGTTGCCAAGTGGCTGAATATTCCTCATGGGTCAACACATTTCTCATTCAAGTTTCATCAGGACTCATGAAGATAATTGTAGTGATAACTATGTAGAAAACAAAACATGCTTATATAATGTATATGCAAACATGCCATGACTTGGGTCAAACACATATATGGGCTGCACCTTCATGTCTATGTACAGCTGACGCCTCATAAAATTCCCTGGGTGGGCAGTGGAACATCAAGAGGGACCAATCACACAAGGCAGTGTAAGAAGACAATCCTTAATGCATACACATATGGATATAATATACCAGAATAACTATCCTTAAATGCATAGACTATAGTCACATTTACTTACATATTTGCATAAGGTGAAAGGTCCAAATAATATGACACAGCACTTGGAATATCCTCAAAGGTGCATACTAAGTAGAAACGATACATAAATCAGTTTAGATAAATGTTAAACCTAAACTTCAGGTAGATACAAGCAACAATTCACACAGTTTTGTATTAACAGAAAATAATAATGTACATTTATAAATGCAGCTAGTGCAAATATGTTGGTCTGTCTTAATATTACCCCACTGCAATTTCCTCAATAGCATGTTGGCAGGTGTTAGTACCCCTCCTGTAGTGATGTAGTGGGTGGAGATAATGTTCTTTTATACATACCTCCCAACTGTCCCTGATTTTGAGGGACTGTTCCTGATTTGGAACAAAGTCCCTCCGTCCCTCTTTCCTTCTCATTTGTCCTTCATTGTGGTCTTATCTATATAGTTTATAAAAAATTCACTATTTATCTTTCAAAAACTGTTTCCTAGTGCTAAACCTTTCATCCAATTTCTAAATTTCTGCATTTGTAAATTTTGAAAGCCAGTATAAAGGAATAATAGTGGTAAAGAAAAAAGCACTTGTGGTTTAGCTAATCTTTTGTTTGTATAATTCTCTTTTAAGGGGCGTGGCAGGGTGTGAGTCCTATGCCTGCAATTCTTTTTCTAATAGGTGTCCCTCGTTCCTATCTCAAAAAGTTGGGAGGTATGTTTTATATGCTGGCTGTGTTTGGGGACCAGTGCTCTTGGGGTATGGGGAAGGACACCCCTGAACAGAAGAATGTAGTGCTGTGCTGGAGATGAGGGATATAGCCCTCTGCAGGATTGTACTGCCAGGTTGGTGAGTAAGGACACATTGGGAGCAGAAAGAGAAACCTTGCTACTCTTGACCCTCATCCATTGGGTCCTGTGGCTTGCTTTAGATTGGCCTTGGAGCCTAAGGAGAAACACTCTTTTGTGGAAGGTACACCTTGTGTGAGGAACATCTGAGATAAGAGACTTTAACAACTGGGGAAGATGTCTGCAATAGTTCTGTGAAGTATTGAAGTGTTCTGCCCTTGAGAGAGACCAAAGCATAGAAAGTAATGAGAAGGAGAGAAAGTGTTCTGCGCTATAGACTCCTGCGAGCAGCCGAGTTAATGTTACCTGCCATGTAAAGTGACTGTGACTGCAACAGTTAGTGTTAACACTAACACTACTGCTACTTCTAAATTTCTTAGTCTAACCTCCTCATTTGACCTGAAGCAATGGGTACAGACTCCTACTCACACTGATGGAAACTCCCTCGACCTTGTCTTCTCCTATCTATGCACTCCATGCAACTTCTCCAACAATCCTTTTCCCCTCTCCAACCACCACCTTATTCGTTTCTCTCTCTCCCTGTCTTGCACCACCCTCCCCTCCAATCGCCTAACCGTCACCTGTAGAAACCTTCGCCAACTCAACACTTCTCTCCTCTATTCTGCTACTGACCACCTCTATGAAACATCTCACCCCTGTCTTGCCCCAACCAAGCCACTGCCATCTACAATAAATCCCTGTCCTCCACCCTGGACGAGCTAGCTCCCTTCACCACACACAAAATCAGGCCTCGACCCCTACAACCCTGGCAAACAGACGACACCAGAAACCTCAAAAAGCGTAGCCGTGCCCTTGGGCGTCTGTGGCACAAGACTAAGTCTCTCAAAGACTACAAATATACAAATCTGCCCTCCATAAATACAATTCTCGCCTCCACACAGCCAAGCAGACCTATTTTACCACTCTTATTAACACCTTCTCATTTAGTCCCCGTCAACTCTTCTCTACCTTCAAATCCCTACTTCATCCTCCCCCCACTTCCACCCACTAACACATTCACTGCACAGGAGATTGCTAATCACTTCAAAAGCAAGATTGACACTCGGGGGCGTGTCCTGAATATGGCGCTGGGCAGACGTGCATGGTGAGCGCTCTGTCCACACCGACCTGATTCTAACCCCAACGATGCCCGTTAAGAACGCTAATCCCCGCTCCAGATACGGTCAGAGATCCGTGAAGAGGCCTGCGACCGATTCCTCCGCTTTGGGGTCCATAAGGAAATTCCTGGCCGTGGAAATCGGCAGCCCATGAACAAGCGGTGCACAGGCCAGAGCCTCGAGGTCGGCGGAATCTCCGCCCTCACTCGCCTCCCTACGAGAAAGCTCCCCTGCTTCATCCTGCGGCTCCGAGGCTATGGAGGACCCGGGATCCCCTGTGGATTCGGAAACAACGTCTCTCTTAAGCGGAATCAAGAAGGAACTCGCGGGTATGTTCCATAGCTTAGAACGTTCGATCAAAAAAGAGATTACCGCGGTACGAACGGACATGTCACACCTGCTCTCCAGGGTGGAGGAAACGGAGCAGCGTCAGGAGACGAATGAACACGCTATTACAGAACTGCAGGATACAGTGAAGCAGCTAGCTCTGGCACATCACGCCAACCTCTATAAACTCGAGGACCTCGAGAACCGCTGTCACAGGAACAACCTACGTATCAGGGGCCTTCCAGAGGCCACCAGGGACAGCGACTTAGAGGCAACCATTCACGGAGTACTCAACATGATCCTCGGCAGAGTGGCCACGGTCTCCTTGAGATTTGATCGGATACATCGAGCACTAAGACCACGTAATCTATCTGCAAAATTGCCTCGTGATGTCATATGTCATCTTCATTACTTTGAAGACAAAAATGCTGTGATGACCAAGTTGCGCAACATGCAAGACATAGACTTCGACGGAGCAAAGCTACACATATTCCCAGATCTCTCTAAAGCAACCCTGGACAGACGCAGGGCCCTCAAACCGCTACTTGACCGTCTGCAGTCTGAAGGAATTACCTAACGCTGGGGATTTCCAGCATGCCTGATTGCAACTAAATCTGGACGCTCTTCTATACTGAGGTTCCCAGAGGACCTCCCGGCATTCCTACAAGAGCTGAACATACACCAATTCGAGCTACCCGGATGGCAAGACCCAATTCCGGTCTTTAAGTATACTTTGGCGGCACAATGGAAAAAAACTCCATCAAAGAGGAAAGTCGCTACCACACCGAGCTCCAAGAAAAATGGGTGAGAAACGCCAAACACACCTTTTCTTTGGCTGTCCGGTCTTAACATGGATCTGACATTCAGCAGTTTATTACCCATTACTTGCTCAAGTATTTACAGTTATTATGTTTCCCACATTGGGCCTAATGGCATCATCCCTCAACTCTGATGTGTCCCTTGAGCTTTAATCCCGTCAAGCTAGATGATGCCATTACGCCTTTCCCTCTCTGATGCTGAGTTCATCCCAGGTTTTAAAGGACACTGGTATTGTTGGGGTCAGTTATTATTCTTTACTATGCTTAAATGTGTGGGTCGGTGGTGGGCGCTCGCTGTTGATCTTGTTTTGCATTTTCTGCATGAGGTCACATTGGCCCCCCTTCCTGTGGGGGTGGGTGGAGAGGAGCTGTCCTCGACTGTGCCCGACCAAGTGCGGGGTGCGCTCGATGTGGGTGTTCTTCTCCCCCCCTCCCCGCTGGGATCACTGCAAATTCTTGCGTGAATTACACAAAACTCCCGCTTGTCGTGATTTATTGATTTGTTACTCTTATTTTTACATTTCTTATGTGGTTTTCTCTCTCTTCTTTCTTTCTTTCTTTTTCTCTTTTCTTTTCCCTCTTCACCATCTATATGCTGGGGGGGGGGTGAGGCAAAGATGAGGGAGGCGCACGCCCAACCAGTCAAATGGCCACTATAAAAGTGATCTCTTACAATATCAGAGGCCTTAATCATGCAGCTAAGAGGCACCAAGTCTTAAGAGAATTGAGACAGGCCTCGTGCTCAATTGCATACCTACAAGAGACACATCTAACGCATACCACCTCTGTAAAAATATTCTCCGTACACTTACCTCGATGGTATTACAGTCTTTCTGACACTAACAAAAGCAAAGGTGTGGCTATAGGATTTGGTCGGGACGTGCCCTTCCAGCTTGAGGAGATGTGTGCAGATAACCTGGGTTGTTTTCTTTTTCTGAGGGGCTTCATAGGCACCACACAATGTACATTGGCCAATATCTACGCCCCAAACCACAACCAACAAAAATTTCTCTCCCAGATTCTAACGCAACTAGCCTCGTTTGCAAAGGGATTAATTATACTTGCTGGAGACTTGAACTTGCCACTAGACCCCCTCATCGCCACTTCTCTTGGGCACTCACATATTTTATATCGGCAAATATCTAAGGTTAAAAAGAAACTTTCTGATCTCCAGTTGATGGATGTCTGGCGCATTACCCACCCCACGGTTTCTATTCGAGAATCGATAATATTCTAATAGATCACTTCCACCTCCCCTCATTATTGACCGCGTCTATTGGCACAGCAACAATTTCAGACCATGCACCTGTATCAGCCACTTTAAATCTCCCTTCCCTCCCACCTCGCACTTATAACTGAAAGCTAAATGATAATCTCATATCTAACCCAATTGACGTCGCACCCCTATCTTCCTCCATCTCACATTTTTTTAAGGAGAACTCCACTGCGGACGTCTCCCCTTCAGTGCTATGAGAGTCCCATAAGGCAACGATGAGGGGTCAGCTGATTGAGTTTGGAGCGAGGAGGAAGAGGGAACATGATTAGAGTTGAGCGAACCCGGACTGTAAAGTTCGGGTCCGTACCGAACTTTGGGGTGTCCGGGACCCGGACCCGGACTTTTCAAAAAAAGTCCGGGTTCGGGTCCGGGGTTCTGGTAATTTTAATGAAAAATCTTAAAAATGCTGTAAAAAAAGTCCAGGAAGGTCCTAGAGGTCTGCAAAAGGAAGGAAAATGGGGGTAAGGGTGGGACAAGTGCCCTACAAAGAAATGGGGACAGGGAAATAACTTTAAATATTTTTAAAAAAATAAAAACATAAAAAATGCAAAAATGGAGATCATCTTCAAAATGGGTCTGAAAAGTATTAATTAACATTAGAGGCCATAGAACTGTTCTAAAATCATCTTCAAACTGTGTCAAAAAAGTATAAATAAGCCGGGAGTACCCATATC
>BLSH010074449.1:544246-554357 GCA_018402905.1 Glandirana rugosa | reverse complement strand
GACATGATCCTTCTCATACAGCAGACGCATTCGGCGTATAAACACAAGAAATCTAGGATAGGATTAAGGGGCATATGATAGTAAGAGGAACTATCACCGGTCCTTCCCGAGGTCACTCTACCGTTTATCCTCACCCCTCTTACCTGTAGGAACGGACCAGGGTAATACCTTCCATTTCCCCAGCGATTTTTCCGGCAATCATAAATAGGCCCGTCTCCCTAATAATATCTCACTTTTATACGCATAGTTGTAAAATGATTTTCAAGACTTTTCACGACATTTTTTCAGGACCTTTCAGGATCTCCAGACGTTTTCCTTCCCTTTAATTTCTTTGTAGGGCACTTGTCCGACCCTTACCCCCATTTCCCTTCCTTTTGCAGACCTCTAGGACTTTCCAGGACTTTTTTACAGCACTTTTCAGAACTTTTAGTAAAATGTTGATACGCATATTTTCACTCTATAATAATCCCTCTGCCCGGATAAATACTAACGGCCTTTTTAGCGACCCCTTTACCTTCCATAATGGGACCAGGCAAGGATGTCCATTCTCCCCACTCCTATTTGCCATCTCACTGGAGCCCTTCCTGGCCACTATCAAGGAGAATGATAGTATACGGGGAATTAGGATAGGATCTAAAGAACACAAATATGCGGCTTACGCAGACGACATACTCTTCCTAGTACAGCACCCGAGGATATCTTTACCGAATTTAATGTCAGCTTTCCACTCCTTTTAAAATTTATCCAATTTCAAAATAAACGTATCTAAATCTGAAATCCTGAACATTAATCTCCCCCGATCCGAAGCCTTACATTTGCAACCCCTTTTCCCCTTTCAGTGGCAATCAAAACAGCTCAAATACCTAGGAATATATCTTACCCCTCATATAAAGTCCCTCTTTTGACACAATTATATACCCCTACTAAACAGCATAAAATCAGATTTTAGACATTGGTCTTCTCTAGCCCATTCCTGGCTTGGTAAAATACAAGTGGTAAAAATGAATATCCTGCCCTGGGTCCTTTATATTCTCCAAATGTTACCATTGTGTGTGCCTGTGGGGTTCTTCTCGATTTTACAACGCTTGATTTCAGGCTTTGTGTGGACGAACAGAAGCCCTAGACTGGCCAGGTCCCTTCTCTTCCAACCCAAACACAAAGGAGGACTCGGTCTTCCGACTTTCAAGCAATATTACCACGCCATTGCAATCTCACGAGTCATAGACTGGACCTACGCTAAGGCCTCCAAGTTATGGGTCCAAGTAGAACACTCCTTATCGGACATGAACTTGGCTATAATGCCTTGGATCCCCAGACAAACTAGATCCCTTTCTCCCAACACCTCCCCGATTACAAAATCCACCCTGGATATCTGGGACTATCTTCATAAAAAGCACCGTTGGAGTTATAACTCTCCTCTAATGCCCCTGCTGAATCACAACTACTTCCTTCCAGGAGCACTGGATAGAGGCTTCAGCCACTGGTCCTTGGATCCTCCTCTGCGGCTGTACCAAACGTTACGAACGGGATCTTTAAGACCACTTACCGACCTGTTGGAGGCTAATCATATAACGTATATGGACCATTGGCACTACCACCAGCTTCAAAGCTTCATTAAAACTCTACCTCAACCTCTGCAAACTTTACAAGAGCTTACCCCAATCGAAGCTCTATTTAATCACAAAGACCCTCCTAACCACTGTGTCTCGCAATCATATAAAGCTCTCCATGAGGCTCAACCCTACCAGCACCTGGTCTTCTTGGCTAAATGGGAAAAGGACCTCCAGTCCCAAGTGACAGACTTTCAAAAAGACAAAATCTTGAAACTCGCACATACTTCTTCCATATCCTCCAGTATGTCGGAAGTGAACTATATGTTGCTCACCAGATGGCATTACACCCAGAGTAAACTACACTCCATGTTCCCTACCAGTTCCCTGTTATGTTGGAGGAACTGCGGGGCATAGCCACACATGCACATATCTGGTGGAATTGCCCTGCATTCCGGCCTTTCTGGTCAGACGTCTTTTAAATTACAAACTCGATCACCTGTCCTCCTGTTGCTGCCGACCCATTGGAGGTCCTTTTCCACTGCACAAAGGTACTGACTGGAGTATACAAAAAATCCATCACTCCACACTTACTCAATGCAGCAAAAGCATTAATTCCAACACTATGGGGCCAACAAAACCAGACCTTCTTTAAAATCCTGGTTACAGAAAGTGGGTGAGATTCACCTCATGGAGGAGCTGACTTTCTCTGCTAGAGGTGAAAACAAAAGGCATTTCACAACCTGGTCCTGTTGGAGTGAGTTTACCACCACCTCTAAATACAAAGACATTATGCAGACTTCTCCAGCTGACACCCCAATGGTCTCTACTTGGCAGATAACAGTTTAATTGCTTAACTGTGTTCTTCCTATCCCTAGAAATCGATATAAATATAATTGTAATTGAGGTCTCCTATGTAAGCTGTATTGAAGATAGAGATGTATATGCTACCTGTACACCTTCTGTTTAGATATGAAATGTTTTGAGTTACTCAACTTTAGAGATACCGCCTCACCCCGTCGGCAACCCTCTTTCTTCTCTCTTTTTCTCCTGCTTCTCTCACGTCTATTTCTCCCCACTTATTTCCCTCTTTCATCAACTTCTATCCTCTTTTTTCTTATTGGTAAAAGTATACCTTAAGGAACTATTATGTTATACTTTCTATATCCGATTCTATTCCACTTTGGATTAGCATAAGAGGTTTCACATCTTAATGTTTACACTGTTTTTCTTATGAACCTTTCATTATTCAATAAACACATATTAAACAAAAAAAAAAAAAAAAAGAAAGATTGACACAATTTGTGATGAAATCTCCACTCTGCAGGCATCTTCCCCAGTTAACACCCCATGTCAACAAGCACAATCGACATTATCCTTATTCAAACCTGCTACTATTAACGAGGTTGCTCAACTCTTTTCTAACTCCCACCAAACCACCTGTCCGCTAGACCCTATTCCCTCTCAAATACTACGCTCACCCTCTGACTCTATCCTACACTCTCTAACTCACATCTTCAATCTCTCCCTCTCTTCTGGCATCTTCCTCAATGCTCTAAAACATGCACTGGTCACCCCCATACTCAAAAAGCCATCCCTGGATCCTACTGATCTTAACAATCTGCGCCCTATCTCCTTGCTCCCCTTTTCCTCCAAACTCCTTGAACGCCTAGTCTACAACCAACTGAGTCACCACCTTGTTAAGAACAACCTTCTGAAGCCCCTTCAATCTGGATTTCGCCCCCAACACTCCACAGAAACTGTCCTTCTTAAACTCACAAATGACCTACTAACCGCAAAAACCAATGGACACTACTCTGTACTCCTACTCCTGGACCTTTCGGCTGCTTTTGATACTGTTGACGACCCCCTCCTCCTCAAAAAACTCTACTCCCTCGGTCTCTGTGACTGTGCTCTGCAGTGGCTCTCATCCTGCCTATCCCATCGCACCTTCAGTGTAACGTACAATTCTACCTCCTTCTCTCCTCTTCCTTTCTCTGTTGGAGTCCCCCAAGGTTCTGTTCTTGGACCTCTCTTATTTTCAATATACACCTCTTCCCTGGGCCGGCTGATAGCCTCCCACGGCTTTCAATATCATTTCTACGCTGATGATACCCAAATCTACCTCTCCACCCCCCAACTCATGCCATCAGTCTCCTCACGTATCACTAACTTATTAACAGACATATCTGCCTGGATGTCACACCACTTCCTCAAACTCAACTTGTCTAAAACTGAACTCATAATATTTCCTCCCCCACGTGCCGTTTCCCCCAACTTCTTTGTCAAGAGCAATGGCACAACCATCCACCCATCCCCACATGTTAGGGTGCTTGGTGTTATCCTGGATTCTGAACTCTCCTTTTGGCCCCACATCCAATCACTTTCTAAGGCTTGCCGCCTCAATCTCTGCAACATCTCTAAAACACGTCCTTTCCTAGCCAATGAAACCACAAAGCTCCTGATTCACTCCCTGGTCATCTCTCGCCTCGACTACTGCAACTCCCTCCTCATTGGCCTACCTTTAAATAGACTATCCCCCCCTCCAGTCCATCATGAATGCCGCTGCCAGACTCATCCACCTTACAAACCGTTTAGCGTCTGCCACCCCTCTCTGCCATTCCCTCCATTGGCTGCCACTTGCCCAACGAATTAAATTCAAAATACTAACAATCAGCTATAAAGCAATCCACAACTCTGCTCCCAGCTACATCACCAGCCTAGTCTCAAAATACCAACCAAACCACCCTCTTCGCTCCTCCCAAGACCTCCTGGTCTCCAGCTCCCTCATCACCTCCTCTCATACTCACCTCCAAGACTTCTCCGAGCCTCTCCCATCCTCTGGAACTCCCTAGCTCAATCTGTCAGACTGTCCCCAAATCTATCCACCTTCAGGCGATCCCTGAAAACTTTTCTCTTCAGGGAAGCCTATCATGCCACCACCTAACAACTACACTCATTATTTTCTCAATCAGCTCACCCCCCCCGCAGTTATTGCCCTTTTGTATCATTTAACCCTCTCTCCTAGATTGTAAGCTCTAATGAGCAGGGCCCTCTGATTCCTCCTGTATTGAATTGTATTGTAATTGTACTGTCTGCCCTAATATTGTAAAGCGCTGCGCAAACTGTCAGCACTATATAAATCCTGTATTATAATAATAATAACAGTTGGGCTCAAGTGAAGTTGGGAAGTAAATTGTTTAAAATGCAGTTGAACTAGCCTTTGCTTTATGCTGGGTATTAGGCCATAGGTGGGGAATGTGGAGGAGGCGGGCCTAAAGCGTTAGACAATGTGGCAGAGGATCTCCAAACAACAGGTAGGTGACTATCCCATCCAAGAGGTGAGGTCCAGAATCAGCTTGATGTGAACTGCTACCCAGCCAGGGAAGAGGAAGGAACAGCACTGGGAGTCATCCAGGGTCTGCTGCTTCATATATGTGTGCTAGCTCCTTAAGGGTCCGATCATCAGGCTATGACTTTCACAGTTAATTTCCCTACCTATAACTTAAAAAGTTTTGTCACTTTACTGCCTGTGCCGAATGGCATAGGTAAACGATTTGCAAAAGTGACTGGACAGAATTACATATCATTCATTAGGTAGAAGTAGGTTCACATCAGGGTGCATAGGAGAGCGCAGGATGACCAGGAAGATGAGTGATGCTGCACTCTCAGTACCCATTTAGCAGATTGGGGTGTGATATCTCTCTTCCCTCTGGGCTGTGGTCTGAGAGTGTGTATAACAGTTGAGTGATTAGGCCTGAGCCTTATAGACTTGTGCATTTGCTTGGAGCAGAGACCTGGAAGTAGAAGAAACCTACTTACCCAGTGTGTCCGGTTGCTTCAGGGAGCCTCGCAGAAGATAAGAAAAGGAAAAGATGGTGTCTGAGACAAAGTCTCTTGTGAACCTATGAAGGAGGAACTCGTGGGGAGCCTGGGAAAGTATCAAGATGGGATCATTGAGGCTGCTGCTGCTTCTCGGATAGATATGGTTTCTAACAGAGTCGGCTGCTACTAGATAGGTACAGGGTGCTGGATTCAGCTTAAAGGCTATTTTTCTCTACTGGAGTCTATTGCTATGCTATTGAGTCTGCAGGTCTGAAATTCGTGTTCTGAATTCCCTACCCCTCTCTCCCAGGAGTACAGTAAAACCTTGGTTTGAGAGTAACTTGGTTTGAGAGCGTTCTGCAAGACAAGCAAAATTTTTAAATACATTTTGACTTGATATACAAGCGATGTCTTGATATGAGAGTAGATTCACGTCACAACTGAGTATAAAAGAGAAGAGAATATATGGTTACATTTAATGAAGGTACAAGATTTAGCAACTCACATGATTGATGATTAAAACAGGCACATAGACCGTCCTCCGCACCACCATCGACATCATCCCTTCCGCGCTGCGCTCCACGAGCACTTTAAGCTTCACTTTCAGATCGCTCTACTGCAGGTCAGTCTTCCTGGTCATGATTGCAGATTGACAGCGGTGAGAGCCGGCGGGGCGGAGGATAGTGTACACAGCTTTACCCAGGATGCCTGCATATTAGATGTGCCTCTTTTAATCATCAATCATGTGATTTGCTAAATGTTGTACCTTCATTAAATGTAACCATAATACACTTAGAGGCGCCTCACTTCTCTTTTATACTCTGTAGCTCCTGCTGGATTTTGCTTCTAATCCAGTTGTGGAGGCGGCCATTTGTGGATGGACATTTTATGGTTACACAACCTATCACATATATTCTTTTTATATGGACCATAAACTGAAAGACTTATGAATAAATGGTTTTGGAATGAATTATCTAAGTTTCCATTATTTCTTATGGGGAAATTTGCTTTGATATAAGAGTGCTTTGAATTACAAGCATGTTTCCGAAACGAATTATGCTCGCAACCCAAGGTTTTACTGTGTTTAGTGAGTGTCAATAAACTCCTCTTTGTTTGCATCTTAAAGTGACTGTAATCCGTCTATTCACATTATTATCCAGAGATCTACACCCTTAGGTGAAATGTCAGACCACCCTGTCTCTGAGGGTACCACCATGCCTCCAGGGGTTGGGGGGTGCTAGAAAATCAACGCATACGTGCGGGAGTCATTGAGGACGGTACAGGGCTCTGAAGGAATGGCATCGGCGGCTAAGTAAAGATCTACTAAATGGTGCATGTTTAGGAGATATTACCTACAGGTAAGCTATATTATAGGCTTACTTGTAAGTAAAACATAAATAAACAGCCTTTACTACCACTTCAAACCAGAGTTTAGTGTCACCTTCACCCTAAAGTATAAGTGATGTTACCCTGACTCCTCCCCCCTCCCTCTCTTGGACATATTTTTTTTTAACTGGTGCCATATATTTGTCCTGCAAAGCAGCATTTCACTATTTCTCGCCTAGGCGAGAATTGCTTTTTTTCCACCTGCCCCCTGTGAATGCGCAAATGTGCTGCAAGGATTCAGGTCCTGAGTGAGCCTGCAACACATCAACATGCAGGTTTTCCCTGACCATCTGCACTTGCTTGGGGTTTCCTGCTTTTGCACAAATATAGCTATTAGGAAATGCCCACAACGTTGCCGTATTTGTGTATGTGCAAGCAGGAAATCACATTCACAGATGTGCCAAAAGGCTCTGCCAGGACCCAAAGGCCAGGGGGGAAGTGGTACTGACCCGGGACTGAAGTTCGGCTTTAAGAGCTAATTTAATGAAGGGGCATTGTCCATTTTTTCCACTGCAAAAGAGAGATCTCCAGAAAACTTTTAGAATCTAACATTGGCTCTTCTACACAAATTATACAAATGCAAGCAATTGCTGTGTAAGACATTTTGACATTTCTTGTTATTATAAATGACCTTTTCATCTTAACAGCACAAAGGAGCTAAATGGTTCAGAAACTGCAGGGATAATTTCTTATCAACACTAGCACAGAACACATCATTTGCAGTATTAAAACAATGCTGCACAATCAGGGGCGTGGCATGGAGAGCGGGCGTGAAGCCTGAGAGTGTTGAGATCCCCGGGCTGCAGGAGAGGACTCAGCAGGATTAGGAAGTACTCCGCCCCACCCATACCATGACCACACGCCGCCACACAGTGACACAGACACCAGCCTCCGGAAAGTCTCAGACAGGTGGGTTGAGAGCTTACCTCTCCCCGCAGAGTGCCGGTGGAGGACGGACTGACAGGCCAGTGCCGGATCGTGAGGGGGCAGGAGGCGGCTCCCCTACCTGCAGGTCTAACCGAACGAACGGGGAGAGCGGCCCCATAGGAGTGGGTGGAAGGGCGGTGGCTCCGGACCGGGGAAACCTAGTGCAAAGAAAGAGCACTATAACGCCCAGCCAGGTCCATGAGGGGCCCGCCAGGGCCACGCCGAGGCATGGAGAAGACCCCCCGGATAGTGGGAGAGGCCTCCTGGAGGACGGAGGCAACCAAGCAAGGCCGGAGTGGAACGTCCTGGCCGTCCAGCAAGGGGCCTGGCGGCCGGAAGGAGAGGGGAGGGAGACGTTGCAGCAGCGGAGAGTCCCTGGATCACAAACGGTGAGAACTCAAATAATCTTACAACAGGGACCTGTCAGCGTGCACATGGTGGTTTAAAGGCTATACCCTCAACAGCAGATAATCTTAACCCAGGGATGGGCACAGACCCAGTAGAGACAATATCGGTGGAGCCCACAAAGCACTCTATAGACCCAATATGCAGCCCCATTAGGGAAGGCCATGCACATCAGGAGATTGACTGAGAACTCAGGGAACACAGAAAAGCACTCCCCACAAGGGCCATTGAATCACTCATAGCAGTGGTGGAGGTGTCATTTAAGCAGGCTGTGGAGGAATTGAGGGAAGACACTAAGGCATTGGGGTACAGAGTGGTGGAGTTGGAGTCAGGCCAGGATGATATCAGGCAGGTGGTGGCAGACAGCCAAGAAATCATAAAACAACACGAAAAGACTCTGAATTCCCTACTGAACAAGTTGGATGATCATGAAAATAGGGACCGCCGGCAGAATATAAGAATAAGGGGACTACCTGAGGTAATAAAAACCCCAGACCTGCCAGATGTGGTCCAGGGCTTGTTTCAGCAGATCCTGGAGGGTCATGTACATGGAGACATTGAGCTGGATCGAGTGCATCGAGTACCATCAATTGCTCCCTTAAACGCAGATAGACCAAGGGATGTTATCTGTAAACTACATAAATATCAGGTAAAAGACTTAATAATGAAAGCAATCCGGGATAGGCCCATTACAGAACTGAACAGGGCCCCAATTGCGCTATTTCCTGATCTATCATACCGTACACGTATGCAGCGTAGATTGGTACGATCCCTACTGGATACTCTGCGAGGAGCAGGAGCTAAATACCGTTGGGGGTTCCCTTTTTGCCTAACTGCATCCAGGAACGGAAAGACGGCTGTCTTTCGAAATAATGATGATTTACAGCAGTTTCTAGAAATACTTGAACTGCCCCCAACGGACCTCCCGGAATGGAGATTGAACAGTTCCAAACCCCCCCCCCCCCGCTGCGTCCTGAACAGTGGCAGAAAGTTCTGGGCAGGAACCGTAGAAAAAATTAAAAAGAGAAAAGGAAGAAGAGAAAGGATAGACTGCTATATTTTGGGGCAAGGGCTAAATTGTAGGAGGAAGGGGGCGGAGCAGGGGCAGGGAAGTCACATACTGGTAGTATAAAGATTATTAAGGAAAGGGCTTAAATATGGTCTTGTATGTAAAGCAATTAGGGGTCAATGGTCCCCAGGGTTGATATGAGTACTGAGGGGTATATAGGGTAAAATGAAAAGTGGCATGGTATAAAAAGGTGGGGGGGATTTAATTAGTTCCTAGAGGCCCGAGGATCCTGAGGTGCCCCGCTCATGCCTTTGACAAACTTGGCCCCAATAGGTTGGTCCCGAGATGTGGGACTGTTTGGACCAGGTGGTGGTCGGGGGGGTTGGCCCCGGGTGGGGACGCTTGGTTGTCGCCTGGGGTCCCCCTCCCAGCGGCTGCACCAAGGGGGAGGAAGGTATGATGAGTCAACTTTGGAGATGTATGTACGGAGGAATGTTGGGGGGTGGTGGGGGGTTTTGGGGGGGTGGGTTTATTTATTTTTTCCTCTCTCTCTCTCTCTATCCTCCCTATTGCGTCTGCGGGGGACCTTGGGAACACAGGAATTCGAGGGGCAGGCTCCATGGTGAAGAGTCCAGGGAAACATCCACCAGGTGTGAAACAAATTGAGAATGACAGGTACTGTGAAAATATTGTCATATAATGTGAGGGGTTTGGGCTCACCTAATAAAAGGGGTCGTCTCTGGCAGGAGCTGCGTCTCCTGGGGGCGGATGTTGTCTTCCTTCAGGAGGCGCACTTCGTGGCAGGGTCCACCCCTAGGATGCCTCTCTCTCCATTCAATCAGTGGTTCCACGCACCCTCTCCTCAAGCAAGAGCAAGAGGAGTAACCATTGCATTTAGGAAAACATGCCCTATGGTGCCGGAGGAGGTAGAGGCAGATCACACAAGGGTTCCAGGGGGCGTCTGCGTTATCCCTCCTATCTCTCTCTCTCTCTCCTTTTTTATTTATTT
>BLSH010074449.1:495077-519948 GCA_018402905.1 Glandirana rugosa | reverse complement strand
CTTTTAGGAGATATTCCATGGGCTCAGCTATCCTAACCAGTTTACAATGACATTCCTATAGCATTAGGTCATCTAAGGCAACCAGGCTTAGAATTCATTCTTAGATATTGTGAGCCAATAACAATAAGGAAATATGAAATTTCCCCATCAGGGGCCTACAAAATTCGATCTACGCCTCTGGTGCAACCTACATACATATAATGTACAGTAGTGATAGTCATCTCCATCTAGCAGCCGATGTATACACTACTTGCTTGCTGTTCTCCCACTAGAGCACAGCTTAGTTCGATGTTATCCCACTTGAGCGCGTGCATGAGAAAACTCCAGAAACCTGCGAGGGGGCCACAAGGTTTTAACTGCCTAGGGGCCTCCACAGAGTTTAATCCAGCACTGGGTGTTGCACACAGCCCCCTGTACAAATCAATGACAGGCTGCTGCTGTACACCGGTAACTGCACATTTGAGTGTTTAAATGCATACAGGCACATGTGTAAAGGAACAGGTGTACTGCCATGGGTGCAGACTGTTTGCGTCTAGGACTGTTCATCATAAGGCCTCATACACACGGGCGTTTTTTACAGCCACGTTTTTTAGCGTTTTTTACAGCTCTCCATGTTATTCAATGGCCCCTTAAAAATGCCAACGTTTTTGAGCTGTAGATGGCGTCGGTGTTAGTGAGCTGAAAGTAGAACCCACGGCCAGTGCGTTCCAAGGCTGTAACGTTTTGGCGTTTTTGACGCCGACGCCGCAGAATGCTCACTAACGCTTACTAACTGTTTTCAGGTTAAAAAATAGCAGAGGAATGTTTTTTTTAAAAACTCCTATTGACGCCGACGCTCACTAACGTGCATTAACGCTCATTAACGCAGACGCAAAACGCAAGAAAAAAAACGCAGATTTTTCCCTGACGTTTGCTTATTTTTTTTCATATGCCCGTGTGTATGAGGCCTAAAACTGTAATGAACCAATGGCGTAAGACTTCACTGGTTTGGTCAGCAGAGGAATGACACTGCAGGAGCAGATTAGTGCAATTTGCCAGCCATAAGATTGCTAAATGTAGCATATGGATTACATATGCTGCGTGGCTAATGAAATTATTTTTTTGGTCAGGGTGTGTTTCTTTTTGGCTGGCTGGTGTCACTTCTTGTGTAATTATTGCAGGGTCTACCTTTCAGTAATTTTATGTGCCTTTCACATTTTTACATCCTCCTCGTAATGTAACATAAAATGGAAATGTTGTCAGGCTATAGAATTTTGCCATACATCTGCCAGAGAAGTAAAGCACATTTGTGTCCAATTACAAACTTACAATGCCGTTGTGTTCACCCAATTCTCTTCCTTGTAGCTTCCAAGATGGAATCCAGAGGTCTTTGCCCCAGGGTTTAATAAGCTGAGACCTCCATGAGCTCAGACACAGCACTGTGTATATAAATAACACTGCCATGTACAACACTTATTTAAAGATCCCACATTGTCCAGAAAATAACACATTTATTGTTTGTAAAATGATGGTTTGCTGAAACCTATTACGTGTTCCATATAAACACCTCCAGGATATATGTTCTTCATTTTATAACATCAGTAAATGCATTTTATATAATTGTTTTTTTTTTCAATTTATTTGAGAAACCAGTACCTTATGATATGTATTATCTTGACTTGATTATTTCTGGGGGGGGGTGTAAACGTTTATGCTGTAATATCAGTGAATGAGGTACTGACACACAGCAAGGCCTCTTCCTATTGAAATATAAAGCCTGTACACAACAACATATAGTCTACTTGTGTGACAGCCCCACCAGGGATTGCAAATCGCTGGGGGAAATCATTGAAAGTTCAACATAAAAAATACTCAAATAGGACCTTCCCCCTCATCTACAAAACCGTTACTAATATGTAAAGGGAGGAAATAAATCTATACTTACCTATGACCACGTGACTTTTTCTTTATTTTTAACATTTTTCATTCTGCTTTTGTGCAGTCTGGGCCCCCACACCACTTTTTTGAAAACTTACATCATTATTCTGTCATACTGTGCATGCACAAGGTAAAGAACATGACATCATGTGCCTCATCTTGCACATGCACCATGCAACTGTTGGAAAAAAACTCTCGCCCCGAGATCTTGGGAGAGCAGATGAGTGTAATTTAGAATGGTGCATGTGAGAGATGAGGTGCAATACATCATTTGCTTCATCTCATGCATTCCCAATATGGCAATTTGGTCCGGTACCCATCAAATACAGCCTCACCTGTACCCATCAAATACAGCTTCACCTGTGCCCATCAAATACAGCTTTACCTGTGCCCATCAAATACCGCCTTACGGTTGTGGGGGCGGAGGGGGGGTATTTGGCAGATCAGTCACTATTTCTATATACATTTGCAAAAGGCATGTGATAATTCAATCTCATTATCTCAGTCAGACAGTGTAATTTTTTACATGAATCAATGCAGAGCAGTCAGTGACAGATCAACAGTGGCCAGGCGCCCCTAGGTGGCAGTGCGCCCTAGGCAGCCGCCTACTCCGCCTAGTGGTAGAGCCGGCCCTGGACTTTATCTTCCCAGGTGGCATCTGTGTGGCTGGGTCTTTACCACCATTGCCTTCAGAGAAACCATAAAAGGTAAGTGAAGTGTTTTTTAATGGCAAGAAAGAACACTAAACAGGAGCTCCAGTGTAAAAAACCCAGAAAAATGTTGTATGTATGGGGGATATGATAGCCAAACTCTCAAATCTGCCCCCTTTGAGAAAGGGGCAGGCCCCCGAAACATGTCGTCCTGGTAACTGGCTTAGTGTATAAGGTGTCCCTTCAGGATCAGCGGCTGAGGACTTCCAGGCTCTGGTGACATCACTTCCTGGTTAGAGTCCCTTGGGACTTCCCCATTGTGGCTGGCAGCCACCTATCTCCCTGTCCTTGTTGGATGTTTCATTGGAGATCTGCACACATTTGCTATCAACCTGCTAACTTTCCATCACTGCCTGGGATTACTGCTTGGGACCATGTAAGATTTATGTGTTAACTTCAATAAACTTGGCATCTTTGTTGGACATTATTGTTTTATGTGGAACTTCCTTTAACCCAAGACTGTGTGCATATAGTATGCTTTGAGTCCAGCTATCACATTCCCCATACATACAGTCTTCTGGGTTTTTTAAACTGGAGATAAAAGTCATATATATATATATATATATATATATATATATATATATATATATATATACACTGCTCTTGTGACAAATACAACAAAAGAAAATTGTGTAATCCAGCTGCAACTTAAACATGTGAGAGTGTCATGTGTAAACAAAATAAAATAAATGCCCCGGAAGAAGTTTGTTAGAACGACACCAGTAGGGCTAGGAGACACTTCCTAACACCGCAATCTGTTGTATTTTTCGGATTGTAAGAAGATTGAGTGATATGTGCCAATAAAACTTTTTTTTTTTTTTTTTTTTAAACGGAGTTACGCTATTGGCCCCTGTTTCTTTTATCACATATGATACTGCTGAGGATATTATGCCAGACTGATGGAGCAGCAGGTGAGCTGAGGTGGATGGGATACCAGGAATTGTACTGGCACCCTTGACCCCCTGTAATAAGGGATCTACAAAATCCGTAAGTGAGCTGAATGGAGGAAACGCTAGGACCTGCTGCCAACATACGGCTTCCTTGACCCCCTGCAAGAAGGGGTCTACAGAATCTGGTAAGTGCACATCTTTATTGTGGTGCAGCACTGGGTGATGGTTTAGGCACTTAAGAACACAGGATCCTGATGACTTAAAAGGACTTTGAAATAGAGGCTGTTTTTTTATTAATTCAGAAGCGCAGCTTCACTGTTTTATTTTATTTTACACTGGAGCGCCTGTTTAGTGTTCTTTCTTGCCATTCATCTGTTCCACTACCCTAATGACCACTTTAACGGCTGCCCGAAGCTACCTATGCGCCTGGCTTTGCAATTGCAATTTACATACTTTTGTTGGTCTTCACCACCCAGCCTTCTTTGTAGTTAACAACTTTGGGCCTAGAAGTAAAACAAATCTTAATGCCTAAGCACAATTTTGCAACTTTGACGTGTGTTAGTGAAACCATACATAACATCACAATTACTTTGTACATCCAGCTGGATTATATATTTTTTTTTCAGGACAAATTTGGCCTTCGTTTGGTGGTAAATGGTATTGGATATCTCCTGATTTTATTTTTTTTATTATCACAGGAAAACTGTCCCAAAATATTACACAAAATCATTTGTTTTAAATATAGCTGTATATTTCTTGCTACTACCATAACCCTCCACCAAAGACCAACCCAAAATAAATTCTCCTGCTGCTGACGATTGCAGCGATACCACATATGTGTATGTTAGTTGTTGTTTGTACCCGTAATACAGCCCAGAAACAATAGAGAACATTTTCCTTTTTTTTTCACCTACCTAAAACACACTGACACTAATTGACACTAATACTAATTTAAAAAAAATCCTGTTAAAAAAAATACTCTGACCTTTGACATTGACCTTTGTCCCTGACCTTGATCCACACACTAATCCTAGCACTGACCTACATCAATCCTTGATCTAGGTATTTTTTAAAATGTTTTTAATTTAATTTTTTTATTATTATTATTTTATTTTTTTTTTTTTTTACACGCAGTTGTTTTTTTTCTCACCGCAAGGAGAGAGATAACATTCAGAGAGAGAAAACACAGGGGCGGGCTTCACAGTGACTGATCACTATGATAGCCAATCATAGGCTATCACAGTGATCAGGTGGCCCGGAATCAGGATTTTTGGGTCCCAATCATCAGTATGGGGTTCTTAGTGAGACCCCATTCTTTGTCCCAGCACAAAGACAGATATGTGGCCACACTGAAAAAAAGCATAGTCCAGCGGGGCCGCATATTTGCATACGCAACCCAAGGGGTTGAAGTATTTTTTAAGAAGGCAGTGCTAAGCAATTTCACAACAGAGATGCATGTTCATGTAAAATTTAGAGAAAGGAGGTCCACATTTACTCCCTGGGTTTGAGCTGCTTCCTGCCACTGATGTCACCAGGACTCACAATAAAATCTTAGGAAAGTTCAGGGTCCCAATACTTGCAAAAAGACATTCCAGCACTGCGTAGGAGAGAATTCTCCTGGGATTTTAGATCCTCCACTTTCTCAGGATTCCTTCAGAAGATTACTTGATAAAAACTGTAAATATAATTTTTTCTACATTGATTTCTCTCAGTACAATGCAATTACCCTAAGACTCACTCAACGTGGCTTAATTCTATTCTAGGTGAAGCCCAGTCTGCAGCTCTGACAGGAACAGACCCCTGTGTCTGTCAGGGATGTGCGGTGAGGTCAGCGGCTGGTGAAGTACTGGCTAGTATCAGAGCCAGATACACACAGGTTACATACACCTGTGACTCTAAACATGTAACCTGTAAAAAACTTTAAAGCGTCGCCTATGAAGATTTTTAAAGGGCAATTATGGCCTGAGGTCATTTGGCCGTACTTCTCCTATGGGTCACAGGAGTGCAATCCACTCTCTGCTGACATCACAGGAGTCGGGACAGGCACCGTGTCATCAAGACTTCAAGACTCTGGATCCGCCAGGTGCCTGGACCAACAGCCGTCGCAGCCACTCTGCGAGCCGCTGAGAGCCCAAGACTTCCGATCCCCGCCCCTCCACAGCTCAGCGCTCCAGTGAGCATGGAGGAGCAGAGAGGAGAGCTGCTGATTGACAGCCAGCAGCTCCCCGCTCGGGGAGCAGTGAGAACCGAGCCATCGGCGGTGTTTGATGGCTCGGTTCTCAGTGAAGAGGCGCCGGGGACAGATGCAGCATCGCAGCAATGCTGCATAAACCCGAAATTAAAAAAACCCAAATTTCTCGTTTAAGCATTGGAGTTTGGCGCCATTCCACAAGTGTGCGCAATTTTAAAGCGTGACATGTTAGGTATCTATTCACTCGGTGTAATATCATACAGTATCTATCAAAAGCGAGTACAACCCTCACATTTTTGTAAATATTTTATCATATTTTTTCATGTTACAACACTGAAGAAATGTAAAGTAGTGAGTGCACAGCTTGTATAATTTTGCATAGAGGGTCACAAGTGGATTGTGACTCTCTAAGGTTGTTTGGCAGCAATTACTATCAGCCCAATTGAGGGCTACTAACATTTTGTCAATTATATTGTTTACTTCACTGTATTGATTTAACATTTATATTCCCATATTGCGCTGATTATATTTTGGTATCACAACCCCTAAGTGAAAATGTCCAAATTGGGCCCAAAGTGTCAATATTTTGTGTGGCGACATCATGGAGCTGATGGATGTTAGAGACCTTGCGCTCCTCCACTTTCCATTTGAGGATGCCCCACAGATGCTCAATAGGGTTTAGGTCTGGAGACATCCTTAGCCAGTCCATCACCTTTACCCTCAGCTTCATTAGCAAGGTAGTGGTCGTCTTGGAGGTGTGTTTGGGGTCGTTAACATGTTGGAATACTGCCCTGCGGGCCAGTGTCCAAAGGGAGGGCATCATGCTCTGCTTCAGTATGTCACAATACATGTTGGCATTCATGGTTCCCTCAATGAGCTTCAGCTCCCCAGTGCCGGCAGCACTCATGCAGCCCCAGACCATGACAATCCCACCACCATGCTTGACTGTAGGCAAAACACACTTGTCTTTATACTCCTCACCTGGTTGCCGCCACACACGCGTGACACGATCTGAACCGAATACGTTTATCTTGGTCCAGAGGCGTAACTAGAACCTTCAGGGCCCCGGTGCAAGAAATTATGAAGGGCCCCCTGACCCCTGGCCAGGGCCCTTCCCTCTTCCCACTGATCCTGGGGCCCTTTACGCCTATCGTGGGTCCCTTTATTACGGTACTGCAGTGGGGCCCTTTCACAAGTTCTGCAGCAGGCCCCAGGGGGACCAGGGAAGCACACAGGGGCCCTGGGAACAGCAGAAGACAAGTAAACTGGATAGAGGAAAATGGAGGAGATTGGGTCATCTAAATGCCACCCCCGCAATCCCTCCTACTCAGGTGTACAAGGGAGGCACATGGGCCCCCCGGACCATGGGACCCGGTTGCAATTGCAACCCCTGCAACCCCTATCGTTACGCCCCTGTCTTGGTCTCATCAGACCACAGAACATGGTTCCAGTAATACCTGTCCTTAGTCTGCTTGTCTTCAGCAAACTGTTTGCGGGCTTTCTTGTGCATCATCTTTAGAATGGCTTCTTTCTGCAATGACAGCCATGCAGACCAATTTGATGCAGCGTGCACGTATGGTCTGAGCACTGACAGGCTGACCCCCCACCCTTTCAACCTCTGCAGCAATGCTGGCAGCACTCATACGTCTATTTACCAAAGACAACTTCTGGATATGATGCTGACCATGTGCACTCAACTTCTTTGGTTGACCATGGCGAGGCTTGTTCTGAGTGGAACCTGTCCTGTTAAACTGCTGTATGGTCTTGGCCACCATGCTGCAGCTCAGTTTCAGGGTCTTGGCAATCTTCTTCTAGCCTAGGCCATCTGCATATAGAGCAACAATTCTTTTTTTCAGATCTTCAGAGAGTTCATTGCCATGAGGTGCCATGTTGAACTTCCAGTGTCCAGTATGAGAGAGTGAGAGTGATTACACCAAATTTAACACACCTGCTCCCCAGTCACACCTGAGACCTTGTAACACTAACAAGTCACATGACACCGGGGAGGGAAAATTGCTAATTAGGCCCAATTTGGACATTTTCACTTAGCGGTGTACTCACTTTTGTTGCCAGCGGTTTGGACATTAATGGCTGTGTGTTGAGTTATTTTGAGGGGGCATCACATCTACACTGTTATACAAGCTGTACACTCACTACTTTACATTGCAGTAAAGTGTCATTTTTTTCAGTGTTGTCACATGAAAAGATATAATAAAATATTTACAAAAATGTGAGTGGTGTACTCACTTTTGTGAGATACCGTATTTCACATTATAAAAAATAATCTGGCTAACTTTAGTGTTTTTTTTTTTAATTCATGAAACAGTTTTTTCCAAAAAAAGGCATGTTTGAAATATAAAAAGTTGCAACAACCACCATTTTGTTCCCTAGGGTGTCTGGTAAATATATATATATATATAATGTTTGTGGGTTCTGCGTAATTTTCTAGCAAAAAATATATATATATTTTTACATGTAGGAGAGAAGTATCAGAATTTGACTGGGTGGCAAGTGGTTAATTACCATAAGTAAGTAAAATAGAAATAACTTCAAACCAGTAATTTCACAGTAAATAGATAAATAATGAATTATTATGTTATGACATATAGCACAATAATATATGATTTAGCTTGATTAAAACAGTACCTTTTCAGCAGCAACACATTCTCCCTCTTAACTGTGTAAGAAAAACATGGGATTATGGGTAAACCTTATACCCATAAACCCATGTTTTTTCCTTGTAGTTAGGAGGGCTGGTCTGGAAGGGAGTATTTGTCTTTTAGACACATCCCCCTTTCTATGACACTGCAGTGAGAGGAGAGCCTCCACTGCAGAATTTTTATTGGATAGCTTGGGCCAGTGGTGCTTTACCATTGGTCCAAGGCTCCAAGCTGTCCTTTGAGCTCAGTGCCTTTGACAAGACGTGAGAGGCACTGTGAGATCATCCTCTCAGTCTGCTGCAAACAGCGTGTGCCCCCTCTTGTATTTAAACTGGCCATGCTGTATGTAGCTTCTGACAGGCTACGCATGGAGCTCCGTATCTCCGAGCCCCAAATTTTGACCAGTGGTGGGGTAGGATTACAGCTACCTGCCCCATAAGACTCTGTGACCCCAGGTCACCAAGCTATAACCCTTGAAGCTCGATCTTTTTTTTTTTTTTATGTTCATGGCAGGTGAGGCTCTCCCTCACTTGCCTCCCCTAACTGCACGTCCCTTGTGTCTGTGCTGCAGGCAGGGGCGGCTCTACTACTAGGCAAACTAGGCAGCCGTCTAGGGTGCACTGCCACCTAGGGCGCCTGGCTACTGGGTTCCCTACTCTCCGTCTCCCACTGGTCTCCAGTAGGTCAGTGTACTGGTCAGGTAGGTTAGTGTAGGGGTCAAGTAGGTCAGTGTAATAGTCAGGTAGGTCATGGTAATGGCTAAGCAGGTCAGTGTAGGGGCCAGGTAGGTCAATGTAGGGGACATGTTGGTTAGTGTAGGGGTCAGGTAGGTCAATGTAATGGTCAGGTAGGTCAGTGTAGGGGTCCGGTGGTCCATGTAGGGGGCAGGTAGGTCAGTGTAGGGGTCAGGTAGGTCAGTGTAATAGTCAGGTAGGTCAGGGTAATGACTAGGCAGGTCAGTGTAGGGGCCAGGTAGGTTAGTGTAGGGGCAAGGTAGGTTAGTGTAGGGGTCAGGTAGGTCAGTGTAATGGTCAGATAGGTCAGTGTAGGGTCAGGTGGTCAATGTAGGCCCCCCAGGTAGGTCAGTGTAGGGGTGAGGTAGGTCAGTGTAATGGTCAAATGGGTCACATGGGTTACATGGGCAGGGCAAAGGGGGTGGGGTCAGGGATGGGGCCAAGGGGGGTGGCACAATGAGGTTTTGCCTAGGGTGTCAAAAATTCTCGCACCAGCCCTGACTGCAGGAGAGACTTTTACACAATCACAGTTTAGGGAAGAGACTATAGTTAATGTGGAACAGAATGCCAAGCCTGCCCTCTACTGAAAAAGGCATGGAGAATGTAGACTGTACGGGTTATGGGAGGCTTAGTTCTGACTGACTGAGCAGGTTTTGTGAGCTGGAAAGAGGAGTGGTCTTTCCCTGTTTTTTCCTGGGCTGGAGCCTGAGTGGAGGCTTTTTCTGAGAGAATTGTTTGCATATTTGGCTGCTAGCAGACTGCTCAGAGGAAGAGAGGCACAGTGACAGACATCTTGGAACATCAGAGAGGTCCATGGATGTTGATAGAATTTGCTGATTAAATAGGAAGGATGCTGCAGACACAGACCTTTTCACGTAGAGTGTTTCACCCAGTATACAGAGGCAGATTATTTCCTAACACAAGATGTTGGTGAGGGGCCACTGACCAAAGCCACATTACACTGATCAAAGAGGCACAGTGTTGTCTGTGAGTATTACAAAGCCAATGATATTATAGGTGTGTAAAAGGACCAGAGTCAGTGTCATCAACAGTGCTTAAATGGGGCATTATCCTAAGCCCTCCAACATAACAGTTGGGCCCAAATGAGCTGGTCAGCAGAAGAGAGTATATTACAGACTGCTGAACTGTTAGAGTATAGGCTTTAGGAGAAGTTGCACTCTACACCCATTGCTTGCTTTTACAGTATATTTATTTCTAGTCTTCACCTCTTTGCAATGTATTGCTTGCTATATTTTAACTGTTTGCTGTATCTTTACTGTTGTTTCATATCTCTTTACTACCAGTGTACTGCGTATACATCTGCAATAAATACAGTATTCCTCACCCAGCCTGGTGTTTCAGAGTGAGTCGTGGGCTCAGGAACAGGGGGTGCAATACATCCTTCAGTGGTGAGGACTATATACTGTAGGTCTACACATCTGCTCTAGTTTACTTATGACGCTAGCACATACAGTATTTTTAACCTCTTCCGTGCTTCTTGCTACTGTTTTTTCCCAGGTTAACCATTCATAGCAACACTGTGAGGCAGTGACAAACAATAAACACCTAACAAAACTTTTAGTTAGTTCCCCCTCTACCTGATATGAAAAAAAAATGGCTGTAGTTAGACTTTCAAGTGTTTGTAAAGCCTCATGTTTTTATATTTAAATAACAAACATGGTACATATACCTGCTCTGTGCAATATTATTGCATAGAGCAGCCCCAAACCTCTTCTTCTGGAGTCTCCTGCAGGTGCTTTAGGCTCCTGCTCTTCCCGGTGCACCCCCTTAGGAATCCGTTTCTTATGGTGGTGCACCTGCAGGCTGTGTGCGTCCATTGACACACACAGTGCTGCTTGGCCCTGCCCCCAGCTCCCACTGCCTAAGTGAAACCTGTGAGAGAAGGTAGAGTGCCGCTACAGATGAGCATAGTGCTGGATCGAGTGAGGACTTTTTACCTCAAGCCCAGGTTCACACTGCTCCAACATAAAAAAGTTGCATGACTTCCGATCCGAGTTTGCCCTGCAGCTTCAGTTAAACTTTAATCCGATTTAGGTGTCCGTTTACGAAGCAGTGTAAAAAATCCACTGCTTCGCTCTCCGGCATTCACAGAGGAGATCGTTCTCCTCTGTGTGCCAGTTTATGAACCCGTGTAGATTGCTTCACCTCTTGTGATGTGAAGTGATCTCCAAACGAATCAAACAGCGGAGAACACCCCCTGATAATGGAATCTCGTGAGACCTAGCGAGATTACGGCACTAGACATTCACAGAAACTCAGAGATGTTGGTTTATTAAGCAGTGATAAATTATCACCGCTCACTAACGGACATTCTTGGAGGAGACCACCCAAATCATTAATAAAATTATTAGTCCCCCTACACTATATATGTATACATAAACACATACACACATTATATATGCACATATACACACATACATTATATATACGTATATATATATATATATATATATATATGTATATATATATATATATATATATATATATATATATATACACACACACACACATCATATATATGTATATGAATATATACACATATACAGGGCAGGGGGACATGGCTACTGTGTTGGGGGGTCTGAACGAGGCAGGAAGAAGTCTATAATCTTCCTCCTTCCCCGGGATTTCCTCTTCACACCCCAGTTCACCACCTCTGAGCTGGTGAATCGAGGAGGGTGAATTCTGACCAAGATCGCCAGTGAAGTGCGGAGATCGCAGCTTCATAAACTGGCCGTTTCTGTGTCAGTGAATGACAGCTTCTCCATGTGCAGAGATAATTGGCGGAGAACATGTTCTCTCCCGATTATCTCTGCTTCATAAACTGAAAATGAGCTGTGATCCCTGGGATCACCGCTGGTCACAGTTTCATAAATGGACAACAGAATGTGACTTTTTACACTCTATGGCATTGAAGTTGTATCAAAGTCGGACCAAAGTAGTGCAGGAACCTTTTCTAAAGTCGGAACGACTTGTGTTGGATCAGTTAAGACGGCTCTCATAGGGAAACGTTTAATTTGACATGTCATGCAACTTGTGCTCCCACAAGTCGGATCCCATGTCGCACTAGTGTGAACCAGGCCCAATGCAGGGAATGCAATAAAGTGGATGTAGACCCTGACATATACCCAGTGAAGTGAACAGCCTCAGATGATGCACAGAGATTAAACAAATCTCCCTACATAAGTTTTATATGTATATCTGCTGTCTTTAACTTGCTATAATCTTTAGAATTCTTACATGGTGTTAGAATTTTCACTTCCTTATTCAGCACTGAGTGCGTAGTCTTGGCTTACACTGGGAGACAGCTGAGAGGAGGAAAGGCACACACCCCCACTCTACCTAGGTAGAATGAAGATACTTTCAGAGCTGTACTGTGAATAGACAAGCTCTCTGCTAATCTATTTATAGCAACCTCACAATGACACAAATTTTCAGCTGCTTTTATCTCCAATCTCGGAGAACTTGTCAGAAGTTATCATGTTGATAACAGAGGAACAAAACAGCAGAAACACATGGGATTCAGGGCTTTGGAGCTTTAGAGAGAGATAAGAAAACACTACAGATATATGTGCATAGGTCAAATTTCTTTAATCATGTTGAGGTGATTGTAGCCGTATTAGTGCAATTGTGACAGAGAAAATTGAGTACTGTCCATGATACTTTTTTTATTTGCATTAACATACAATTTTTCAGGACAAGCATTTGGGGTATGCACCCTTCTTCAAGGTCCAAGCAGCACTGATTCACAAGAGTTTTAGCCGAATGTTAAAAAAAGAAGAAAAAAAGGAAAAAATTCTGAGGGAAAGGAAAAACAAACAAACACAAATGGTAATTAAGCTTGCAGTAGAGTCATTGAGATAACATAGAAGGAGAGCTATAGACTGGGGGGGGGGTGAAGGTGAAAGGCACAGAGGGAGTCTTGAATCGGGTTTACATCCACTTTAACCACTTCAGCCCCGGAAGGATTTACCCCCTTCCTGACCAGAGCACTTTTTGCGATTCGGCACTGCATCACTTTACCTGACAATTGCGTGGTCATGCGACGTTGTACCCAAACAAAATTGACGTCCTTTTTTTCCCACAAATAGAGCTTTCTTTTGGTGTTATTTGATCACCACTGCGGTTTTTATTTTTTGCGTTATAAACAAAGAGTGACAATTTTGAAATAAAAAAAATATTTTTTACTTTTTGCTATAATACATATCCAAAAAAATAAACAAATAAATAAACAAATTTCTTCCTCAGTTTAGGCCAAAATGTATTCTTCTACATATTTTTGGTAAATAAAATCGCAAAAATCGTTTATTGATTGGTTTGCGCAAAAGTTATCGAGTCTACAAACTATGAGAATTGATTTATGGCGTTTTTATTATTTTTTTTTCTTTTACCAGTAATGGCAGCAATCTGCGATTTTTATCGGGACTGCAATATTGTGGCGGACAGATCTGACACTTTTGACACTTTTTTGGGACCATTGACATTTATACAGCGATCAGAGCTAAAAATAGCCACTGATTACTATATAAATGTCACTGGCAGGGAAGGGGTTAAACTGTAGGGGGCAATCAAGGGGTTAAGTTTGGTCCCTCACTGTGTTCCAACTGTGTGGGGGCTGGGCTGGCAGGGGCATAACAGATCTAACTGATCCCAATTACAGGGATCAGTAGATCATTGTCATGTCCCCTGACAGAAAGGGAAACTGCCGTGTTTACATTGGCAGTTTCACGTTCTGCCTCTGTATTAGGCGATCGCGGGTCGCCGGCAGACATCGAGTCCGCCCGACCCACGGCCACACTCACACAGCAGGCGGCGAGCACAAGAGCGGTGGTGGCGCGCGACCGCCCGCAACTGCGGCTGTGCGAATCACCATTTATGTGCAGCGATTTGCGCAGCAGAGACACTTTGCCCCCGTTTATCTACCTGAGAGGGTCGGCAAGTAGTTAAGGTAAAAAATGGCTAGCATTTAGAATCACTTAAAATTATAATATGCTACTAACCAGACATAATTACATTTTTTGTTTCCAAAATCATTAATATGACATAAGACACACATAAACACAAATAACTTGTGAGAATTAAACAGAAAGTGTCAGCCAATCATAACACCAGTGCTTCCCCTGGCAAACAGATGGAATGGAAAATGAAGTAGCCCCCACTGGGACACCAGAAGAATCTGCTTGGACACAGCACAGAAGAAATTATTTAGGGACTTAGGGAGCTTTTTGTTACAGTGGAGATAAAGTTAAATGATAAAAGAGAGTTTTATGACAGAAGAGGCTTTCTATGTGGAAAGCGGTGTACAATTCCACCATCTGTAAGTTCCTGAGTGTAAACCCACTTGCAGAGTAAAGGGCCTTACACAAGGGCCGAATATCGAGCAGCATTGGCCAGTTCAATAGAAACCAGTTGACATTCGACCCGTGTGTACGGCAGGTGGTCTGACAGAAGCCTTCTGTCAAAGGGGCATGACTGAAAAAGGTCTGCCAATTGGCATCCCATCAGTGCTCTCAGACAATGGCAGGGGGCCACTCCCCTTGTCAGAACACAATAGCAAAGCAGGGAAGATCACTGTACTGACATCACATAGTTAGTACAGTGGCTTCTCCCGAGTTGTCAGTTTTTTTTTTCATTCAGCCCACTGGGTTGAACGAAAAAAAAAACAGTAGTGTGTATTAGGCTTAACACCTTTGTACACGTGGGTGAGTGACATAATTTGTGGTCAACCAATAAACATAAGATTGTGGAGACAGAAGAAGACCAGGAGAAGATGGCAGCAACTGCGACAGAGTAATGAGAGGTAAAGATGACCTTTCATCACTGGAAGGGGGCACTCTAGGAGGTAGGTTGGTCACAATGTTCAATAATGTTGTGCAAGTGCTCTGAGGACCTGCAGCAACATACACTACTGTGCAAAAAGTATTTTGCAAAAATGCTGTAAATGGACATGCTGGGGTTTGTAGTATGCAAGCAGCAGGGGGACCCTTGTGTTACATGAAGGGACCCCCAACACTGGCATAGTGTCGTGGGTCGCAATGACAGTGCAGTGTTATATGGAAAAAAAAAATATTGGTGGGGGGGTGAGACCATGTTTTACTGCCCCAGGTGACATCAACCTTAGTGACTCCACTGCCTGGATCACCAGCAAGTGTCTTGGAGTGGGTATCAGAACGACCAATTATGCAGAGAACTCTGCCCAGTCCAGCCTCCTGGTCTCTGGATGTGACAGTGTCCAGCCAAACTCAGAAACAGCTCAGAAAGCACAACACAGCACAGTACGTCTTCTCCCTTCCTCTCTCCTGTTGGCATGCTTCCCAACTCCCCCTCTCCTTCCTGGGCTTTTCATTTTATATGACCCCTTCTGCTCTCAGGTACTCATGGGCATTGTAGTTACTTCACAGTCCAGATCCTCCTCTAAACCTCATTTACCATGGTGTCACAGCCTAAGGTCTGGTACTGACTAAACAAGGCATACCTGTTATTGCCATCTTGTGACAGAAAAAGAGTTCTGCAACCAGTAAGGCTGCTGTTTGTTACACCAGTATCCCTGGACCCCATTTTGTTTACAATGTAAATTCAGCTTTGAGCAAGGGAATCTCCCAGCCAAAAGTTGAATGGGGCTGGGGATAAAACTCTGTGTTGGAAGCTGTTGCATTCATAACAGCTTCCCCACAAAAGATGCACCACTCCGAGCACTGACAGGTCTTTGTATACCAGTTCAGAGCTAGTCTCAAGGCCTGTACACACGATGCGAATTTCAGGCGGGAATTTTCGTTTGACGGCCTGTTTTCCGAAATTCTTACCTTTAGTATGCTCCTTTCGACAGCCGCTTTTGATTTTTCATCAGACAAAAGCTGGATGTGCATGACTAGGGTACTAAAGATGGGTTGTCCCATTCCCCTCTGACCATTACCTTACCCCCCCCCCCCCCACCATTTTCAGTAACCACTCAGATAACAATTTGGAGTTAATGGCCAAAGCAGCCTTTTATTAACCAAAATTAATAAATAACATATAAAAACATAATAAATGTAAATCCAGAATTGCAGTCTCACGGTCCTAGTAGGTATCAATTAAGAAAGTACTTGCAACCTACTTAAAACAGGCCTCCAACCGCAACACTCCTGGCTCAGAGACAACCAGCCACAGATACCTCCATTATAACAACTGGGAGCCGTACCTCAGACAGGTCCCCATAAAGTACCATTTTTTGTGACCACCATAACCTACAAGGACCTTGCACCCCGCCGGCTGCATGACAAAAGACAGCATTCAATAAAACCAAATTACCACACCCTCCAGGAAAAACGGGGAAAAACATTAGGGGCGAGCGAGTGGGAAGCTTTCCCTGGCTAAACTTCCTTCCAACTGAAGGCCACCCTGTCTAACCACTCCCCCCATGGCTCCGCCCACTCCCAACTAGTGCCCCAATCAAATAAGCCTTCAACTTATTTTCATTTAAACTGATATTCCACTCTATTGAAAACTCCTGTTTAACCCCTGTCATGCCGGCCCTTCGTATATGATTTCCTCTTTTTTACTCAGGGTCTCCCTTGACTAGAGTACTAAAGATGGATTGTCCCATTCCCCTCTGACCGTTACCTTACCTCCCACCCACCATTTTCAGTAAACACCAAGACAACAATTTGGAGTTAATAGCCAAAACAGCCTTTTATTAACATATTAATAAATAACATATAAAAACATAACAAATGTAAATCCAGAATAATTGGAGTCTCAAGGTCCTAGTAGGCATCAATAAAGAAAGTACCTGCTACCTACTTAAAACAGGCCTCCAGCCTCAACACCCCCGGCTCGGAGACAACCAGCCACAGATACCTTCATTATAACAACTGGGAGCTGTACCTCAGACCATTTTTTGTGCCCACCATAAAATAGAAGGACCTTTCACCCTGCCAGCACCACACAAACATGACACCTTATGTTTGTGCAGTCCTCCACACCCGCAGGGCCCGCTGTCTTTCAGTCCCAAACTCCATAAATCAACCCCCACAGCATTTGGATGAACACTGTATCCACACAAGTAACGCCAGGAGTCCACCTCAAGCTCTTGACACCTACTTGTTTACCTTGATTTGGGCCTTATTTAAAGCCTCCGCTGACCTAGCCAAACACCACCGAGTACGGGCCACCATTTCCGACCATACCAAAACCGTCTCTGGATAAGCCACACAGAGATGAATGAAGTCAAATTTGATGTCCCGCACCAGATCACAGGCAGCTCTAATTCCCTAATCATTCCCTCCAGCATGAACAAGCAACACATCAGGGGCTCTATCCAACCAACCACAGACGATACCACAGAGATTCCCAATGACCAATGCGCTTGACCACACCCTCGCTCAAACCCCATTGCGCCGCCGCGGTCGCCGCCCCAATGCGAAAAAGTCAGAAGAGCTAAGGCCCAAAGCCGACAAACTCCCCCGAACACTGAAACAAATTGATACTGAGACAATGCCGGGCCATCAACATGCAATAAAAATGGGCCAAACCTCTCCGGCCATACCTCCAAAAACCGTGACACCGCAAGAACCGGACAAACAGCAGAACCCCGTACTTCAAATAACTCCACCCGAACACCACGGCCCACCTGGTCCGTTTTTGATCGCTGAATGCAAAAGCCCACCGACCCAACACCACATTCAACATTCGCTGCCTGCAAGCCATCTGACCCCCACTTAGAAGAACTAACAAGTTCCCCAATGCGTAAGGCCCTAAAGAAGGCCAATGCAAATGCCGCCCTGAACAACAGCACCTCGTAAGGGGAGGAACAAACCTTAGGAAGGATATCAAACAAAGAACCTAACAACTCAAAAGAAACAGGCCTTCGGGCGTTCACAGGTTGCCAACCCTTCCGGTACCCTCTAACAGCCAGAAAATCCTTAGTATAGTCAGCACATCCCGAAAGCTTAAACAAAAACACCAAACCTGCCAATTTATGGTTCAGCACAGACAATAGAAACACAGTTGTCAAATTTTTTTCCAATAAAGTACAACACCAAAAACCAAGCCTCCTGCTCTGACACCACCTCATCGATATCCCCCACCAAGCCAAACCATTCCTCCCACACCTTGGAATAAGCTGACCACGTAGTTTCGCTCACCGAACAACGAATCAATGCAGCTGTCACTCCAATGCAACTTTCCCCAGCCAGGCTGGACAAGGAACTCCCAATTGCACCACTTCCGGAGCCAACAATCAAAACCTGTCCCACTGAAACCGAGAAAGAGCATCAGCCAAAGAATTAATACAACCCGAGATATGCACAGCGTAGACAAGAGAATTCAAACGCAAACACGCCAAAACTATATGGCGCAGCAAACAAACCATGGGAGGAGAAGATTGGCCCCCCCCCCCCCCCCAACACACCCAGGTTATCACAAATGAAGTGGACCTTCTTGTTCCAAAATAGGGGCCCCACAGTTCCACCAAGAGCACAATCATTTTGAATGAGTTCCAGCATAATTCGAATGTGATGCCCAGGAGCCCTAATCCCGGCCGTAGCAGCCGCCAGCCTGCTATTAAATATCCTGCCCATAGGCATAATTCAATATGCAAAATGAAGCTTACCTAGCAGGGACTGCAGTTGTCGCAACATCACCTTCTCACTCCTCCACGCTGACAACACCGTAGATTTTAAGTCCACCAACTTATCCTCAAAAAGCCAGCATTTCATGGCCTGCAGGGTGTGTGAAAGGGCCTTGCGTAGTTTCCGGAGCCAAAGGAATACAGAACCGATCAGCCATATGTTGAACTGTTGCCAACAGAACACGGCACTGATTCAACGATGCAGGGCCAATACACAGAAAATCGTCTAAGTAGTGAATGACTGAAGAAATTCCAGACACGTCCCGAACTACCCACTCGAAAAAGGAACTGAAGGTTTTGAACAAAGAGCAAGAGGTGGAACACCCCATGGGCAAGCAGTGGTCAACATAATAACCAGCTAGCTACCTGCAACCTAACAGATAAAAACTGTCAGATGCACCGCCAGGAGGAGACTAAAAGTCAGTTTTAGCCAATAGAGCCCCCTGACCATAGCGTCTAACCCAACAAACCGCTGCATCGAAAAATGTATAAGAAACAGAACACAACTCTGGGTCAATGTGCTAATTAACTGAACCACCCTTGGGATATGATAAATGATAAATAAGTAAAAATTTGTTGTGCTCTTTTTTGGGGAAAACCCCCAAAGGAGATACCACCAGATTAGGCAAAGGCGGAGAGGCAAAAGAGCTCACCATGTGCTATCTCCCTCGAAATTTTTTCCGAAACCATCGTCGAATGTGCTAATGTAGAGCTTAAATTGTCCGCAGAGGGAGGGGGAGAACGAAGACCATAAGATATCCTAAACCCAAATGAAAAACCATGCTTCAAAAGTAATGCTGCCTTACGATCTGGGTACCTACTTAGGAAAGGAAGCATCCTTTCTATGCTAACCGGAGTCTTCCCTTTTTCCTGTAGCATCGCCTGACGCCCCTTTCCTTTTTGAGTGCACCGCGTGAAGGAATGTAAGCCCCCGCAGCCAGAGCACTCATGCTTATCTCGGCACATAGATCCAAACTTGCAGACTCTCTCGTTGTATTACCAACATTACCATTTCTTCTTACTGGCCGGTTGACCAGAGGCATTGGCTCCACCGGCCCCTGACTGAAAACACTGATTACTAGCCCACGACAAAGTCATAAGCTTCATCCACAGACTGATGTCCTTATGATCCCAACGCAAGGACGGACACACGGCCTTGCGTTTGTGGAACTGTTTGTAATAGCGTAGCCATGCCAGTCCCCGGTAAATGCGATAAGCCTCCCCGACTGCATCGAGGTAACAAAATAAGGGTGAACAGTTCTCCGATGCCTTTTCACCTGTCACACTTGCAGCCAATTTGTAAATGTGCGTGGAATCAAGCGATACCGCTGCTTCTCCTCGTCTTCTTTTTTGCTATCGTCATACTTACCCCTATCCAGGTTAAACTTTTTAAGTGGAAGCAAAGAAAAGATCTCCACATATTCACCCTTCCATATTTTTTCCTTCACGTCTGGTTTCAAATGTGCCCCTAGCGGACCCTCAAAGCACATGTAAACCTCGCACCATGCCGAATCCGCTGATCAAATTCTCTCCTGGCTGCAGTGGCAGAACGGATCCACCAGCCACGGCATATAATTCCACCACTGCTCCCTCCCTCTGCTTTTCAGTGCTGGAATCACTGACCTCTCCCTCAGAGCCATCCATCCAGACAGCATCTCCAACTTGTGATCCGGGGCTCTGGCCCGGAGCACCGCTTGATCGGCTGGTGATGTCATCACCCAGCCTGTGTACCCGGGGTCCAAGCCCGCTGCCGCCATCCGCATGCTGGGCTCTCAGAGTACGGGAACCAGGATCAGGAGCCGCTGCCTCTTGACATCCTAAAGCCACTGACACTCCTACTTGGCTCCTTCCGCCGCTGGCCTTCTTCCCCCTAGCATTACTGCTGGAGCCGGATAGAAGGAGAGAGCAGGGACACCGGCCGCCCCAGATATCTGGCCGGCTCCCGCTGGACCTGCGCTTCCACGCTGAGCCACCCGAGCCCTGGATGAAGGGGGGCCGACTGCCAGTCCGGAGCTGTAGAAGGTGTAGGAGGGGAGGGGACAAACATGTCCCCTCCTGGATCCCGCCAAGGTAGAGGTTTCCTCCCAGGCCGCACCTGGGGCTGAGCAGAGTGGCGTTTAGGTGCCCCTGAGGAATTTTTTGAGGGGCTCCTACGGCTGCGCTGGATCCGGGAAGTCACCTCAGGGCCCAGGTGCTTCGGAGGCCTTGGCCTCTGAGCACATGTAGGGGCAGGGGGCAAGGACTCGGACTCCCCCAGCCTGACTCCCCTAACCAGTCCTGATACCTGGGAATGCAACCAGTCAGTGCCATTTGCAGCAGCAGTTGCCTTGAGCTGGGCCAGCAGGTTCTCTATATCGCCCATTTTTGCACTAAATCAAAGAAAATCAGAAGGGAGAGGACAGGCATGAAGATTTCCCTGACTAAACTTCCTTCCGACCGAAGACCCCCCTGCCACACCCTGTCTAACCACTCCCCCCACGGCTCCACCCATTCCCAACTAGTGCCGTAAATCAAATAAGCCTTCAACTTATTTTCATTTAAACTGATATTACACTATATTGAAAACCCCCTTTTAACCGCTTGCTGACCACAGTCTGACGGTGACAGGGTAGTTCGTTATCGCAAACCGCCGTCATATGATGGCGGCTGCGATAACTAGTGCTGTGAGCGCACGCGTGCCGCTGGAGGCATGCTAGCGCGCTCACTGTGTCCGGGGGGCCAGGGGGCGGGTAGGGCGTACTCGATCGCCGCCGGCTACCTTTGACGGCCCGCCCGCAGTGAGAGAATGGAGGTCCGTGTAAGTAAACACGGATCTCCGTTCTCATAGAGGGGGAAGGGCTGTGATCACAGGCTTCCTGTATATGGAAGCCATGATCACTCCCCTCCCCCTGCCAGCCCAGCCCAAACACAGTTAGAACACCCCCGGTGAACACAGTTAACCCTTAGAGCGCCCCCTCTAGGTTAACCCCTTCATTGCCAATGGCATTTACACAGTAATCAGTGCATTTTTATAGCACTGATTGCTGTATAAATGCCAATGATCCCAAAAAATGTCAAAATGGTCCGACATGTCCGCTGCAATATCGCAGTACCGCTAAAATACAGAGATCAACGCCATTACTAGTAAAAAATAAAAAAAAATAAAAACCCCAAAAATGAATTCATCATCCGTAAACGCGGTAACTTTTGCGCAAACCAATCGATGGAAATTTTTTTTTTATATATATATATTTGTTTGGATTTGTATTTTAGCAAAAAGTAAGACATTTGTGTTTTTTTGCAAAATTGTCACTCTTCTTCTGTTTATAGCGGTGATCAGAAATGATGCAGAGGTGATCAAATACCACCAAAAGAAAGCTCTATTTTTAGGAAAAAAAGGACACAAATTTAATTTGGGTACAACACCGCACGACCGCGCAATTGTCAGTTAAAGGGACGCAGTGCCGAATCGCAAAAAGTGCTCTGGTCCTAAAGTGGGAAATCCTACCGGGGCTGAAGTGGTTAACCCATGTCATGCCGGCCCTTTGTATATGATTTCCTCATTTTTTCTCCGGGCCTCCCTGAAATGTTTGTTGTATGACAACACAATGTCCGATTTTCATTCTGTTAGTACAGTTTTTGTATAAAAAAATTGTACGACAGAGACTACACATGTTCAGAAATGAAAAAAAGATGCAAAAATATTCAAAACATTACGTCACTTCTGACGTTGAGTTCGGTGGTACGAAAATTTTTGTATTGTTAGTACGTTCTTCACTTTCGACATGAGACAAGTATCCAACAAAAAATGGACGTTCTGTCGTCTGAAAATCAGATCGTGTGTATGAAGCTTAAGTTGCCTCCAGTTTCTCAATCTGCGAACTGGAACTGCAATTCTTTAACCACTTCAGATCCGCGCTATTGCCAAAATACGGCTCCAGCGTGGATCTGAAATGCCGGGAGGACGTCCATGGACGTCCTCCACTGCGCATGCCCCAGCGCGCCCCCTGGTGGTAGCGGCGGCGTCACATTTAGGAGCCTGAGAACGGGGAACCGCCGTTGTAAACACGGCGGTTCCCCGTTCTGTGACAGGGGACAAGCAGATCTACTGATCCCTGTCACTGGGATCAGTTAGATCTGTTATGTCCCGGCCAGCCCCGCCCCCCCACAGTTAGAACACACCCAGGGAACATTTATTAACCCCTTCACTGCCCCCTGCAGGTTAACCCCTTCACTGCCAATGACATTTATACAGTAATCAGTGGACATTTAAATTTCTGATCGCTGTATAAATGTCATTGGTCCCAAAAATGTGTCAAAAATGTCCGACATGTCCCCCCCAATATCGCAGTCCCGATAAAAATCGCAGATCGCCGCCATTACTAGTAAAAAAAAAAATAATAATAAAAACGCCAGAAATCAATTCCCAGTTTGTAGACGCGATAACTTTTGTGCAAACCAATCAATATACGCCGATTGCGATTTTTTTTTTACCAAAAATATGTAGAAGAATATAAATCGGCCAAAACTGATGAATAATTTTTTTAATGGATTTGTACTTTAGCAAAAAGTAAAAAATATTGTTCTTTTTTGCAAAATTGTCACTCATTTTTTGTTTATAGCAGCGATCAGAAATGACGCAGAGGGGATCAAATACCACCAAAAGAAAGCTCTATTTGTGGGAAAAAAAGGACGCAAATTTTATTTGGGTACAACGTCGCACGACCGCGCAATTGTCATTCAAAATGTGACAGCGCTGAAAGCCAAAAATTGGTCTGGGCAGGAGGGGGGTTTAAGTGCCCGGTAAGGAAGGGGTTAAGAATCTGTTCCTGCCATAGTGACACGTTCTTCAAGTAAGGGAGGTAAGAATTATCTGAATTTGCTGCAAGTGTTGGTACTTGTACTGAAACTGGGGCAAATGCTTGCCTGATGTAGGCACAGGTAGTTTTAAAGAGACCTACTGCCAGGAAACTGTTGTAAATGCTTTATTAAACTCCACATATCCTGTCTCAATGTGCCCCAACACTGGGACAGAAAAAATCCCCAGTGAGTAGAAATAAAACCTGGCAGAGCTCCTAACCTTTGCTCAGTCCAGCCAAAAAACAAATTTGCTTGAAGTTGCAGTTATCTCATACAGACTCTCATCCCACCCACCCCCCGGCAGGTGTTCAAAGCCATGAGAGTAAGCATGGCAATCCAGATGACTTTTCTGCTATAATGTAAAATTGTTTGATTTGATCTGAAAATGAATGAGATGAAAATACCCAGAGCACAAAGCTAGACATTTACATACAAATTATTTATTGTAATTAATATTCAGCCAGCCGCAGAGGTGAACCAGGAGACTAGCACTGTTAACAGTAATATTTATTCTCTCATCTATTCAGGTGACAGATACATCAAGGATTTTTTTAAATACAATTAGGATGACTGCAAGGAGACCAAAGTTAATATTGTTTTAGAAAAAAATATGCAAAGTCTGTAATGCAAACTAGAGTAAAGTAGGCCCATTACATGTTTGATTGATCGGTAATAATTTAACAGTAATGAATAGGAATATTTATCTGTGCTGCATCTGCTTTTTTTAGTTAAAGAAGAATTTCATCTTCTATTATCTGATTTTTAAACCATGCAAAGTTGTCAAAACGTCATCTGTGTAATGTGCATGTTCCTCAGCAAATCCTTGTTCCTAAGCAAATAATGTATCAGGATTAGAGTTGAGCGAACACCTGGAAGTTCGGGTTCTGCTGGTCCGTCCGAACTTCGGGACAAAGTCCGGGTCCGGGTCCGGACGGAACCCGAACGATCGCACGGACAACGAACCCCATTGAAATCAATGGGGACCCGAACTTTTAGGCACAAAAATGGCTGTAGGAAAGTCCTGGAAAGCCCCAGAGGGCTGCAAAAGGAAGTAAAATGGGGGTAAGGGTAGGGCAAGTGCCCTACAAAAAAATGGGGACAGGGAAATAACTGTAAATATTTTTTAAAAAATAAAAACATAAAAAAAGCAAAAATGGAGGTGAATGTGGATCATCTTCAAACTGTGTCTGAAAAGTATTAATTAACGGTAGAAGCCATATAACTGTTCTAAAATCATCTTCAAACTAGGGCAAGTGCCCTACAAATAAATGGGGATAGGGAAAATAAATTAAAATCAAGTAA
>BLSH010074449.1:455572-466529 GCA_018402905.1 Glandirana rugosa | reverse complement strand
CAAGGTCAGACGAGGATGTGGTCGGCTAGACAAGGTCAGACGAGGATGTGGTCGGCTAGACAAGGTCAGAGTGTAGGAGCAGACTGGAACAGATCGGCTGGTGTAGGAGCAGACTGGAACAGATCGGCTGGTGTAGGAGCAGACTGGAACATATCGGCTGGTGTAGGAGCAGACTGGAACAGATCGGCTGGTGTCGCAGCAGACTGGAACAGATCGGCTGGCGTAGGAGCAGACTCGAACAGATCGGCTGGTGTAGGAGCAGACAGGAACAGATCGGCTGGTGTAGGAGTACACTGGAACAGGTCGACTGGTGTAGGAGCAGACTGGAACGGATCGGCTGGTGTAGGAGCAGACTGGAACAGATTGGCTGTGTAGGAGCAGACTAGAACAGATCAGCTGGTGTAGGAGCAGACTGGAACAGATCAGCTGGTGTAGAAGCAGACTGGAACAGATCGACTGTTGTGGAGGCAGATTGGAACAGATTGGCTGGTGTAGAGGCAGGACTGGATATTGGCTGAATTGTGCAGGTTGGTAAAAACGTATGTTTCTTTTTAGGTTTAACCACTGAAGTTCTGTAAGTGACTGCAGGGCTGTAAGTAGGGGCGCAGCTGATGGAAGAGTATAGCTGGAGTATGGTAAAAAAGAGGGAGTGGTCGCTAAGGGGGATCTTTGTGGAATTGTTGTAGGCAGCGGAGAAAAGGTAGGTGGGTTAAAGGCAGGGTAGGTACAGCAGGTGGAAACGGGGTACTGATATTTGGTTGGTAGCAAAAACTTCTATCATCTTCAGAGACAGACAAGCGACACCACCTGACATACATTAAAGGGCGGATTATAATCATCACCACCAGTAGGAGTACTTGACAAAGCAAACTGCACAAACCTGAATCAAAGGCTGAACTTCTCCAAATGACATACTGCCCTGACCAACTAGGGAATGAGCAAGACGTATACATTCTAATAGCTGGTCACTGGTCCACTTCTTCAATGTCTGGAAGCAATAGTCATGATCCTCTGTCAGCAGCAGAGAAAAAGAAATAACCTCCTCCGGATGCATGTTATCGCAACCAGCAAAACCAAAATTGCTTTTCTGTGCAGCTACTTCTGGTCAGGAATGGCCTTGGCATTATGTCAGCAACTGGTGTGATCAGAAATGTGTGAACTGCACAGAAAATACCAAACACAAGCGTAAGTGAAATAAGATGATTTATTTATAAGATAAGTGAACAGTAATCTAAACGCACAACCAAAACGCAAACAATGTAACCAACCAAAAGCACAGAAATAGTGAAACTACTTCAACGTGTGTAAGGAAATGTCCAAACCATAAACTTAAGCCAGGCCAGGGTCATGCACGGAAGATCAGTCAGAGGGAATAGCAAGCAGGACAAGACAGGAGTCCAGGAGCAGATAAAGAGTTCCAGGTACAATTTTCAGGATTCAGAAACACAAGGAGAGCAAACACCAAGGCACCCAGCATATGGCAGACAAGGTTTATATGTCCTTCCTGTAACAAGCATCAGGTGGAGACTCATGAGCCTCTGATTTGCTGGGAGACACCCGCTGGTGGCCACTGGAACTTCAGCCCATGGATCTAGGAGTCATCAACAGATGAGCCCTTACTGACACCTGCTGGTGGATACCGGAACTGCAGTCCATAGACCCCTGAGCCACAGCGCCACCAGCTGGAGGGACTATTCCTGACAAATGCCTTTCCAGACCCTAGGAGGTTACCATTTGCTGGTGCTGGACAACATGTTTTTGAGGCTTCGTTTGGTCAGAGGAAGAACGGTGGAGAAGGTGGCTGGCTGACTGATGCCTTTAAACAACTCTTTCGTCCTCAGCGTCTAGGGCTGATAGGTTCAAGCTACCATCGGCAGCGTCTGCATTATATGGTGCAGGAATATCTAGGGGCAAGAGCAGACTTGGAGACCTTTCCAACTGAGCATCCACTGGGTTACTGGGTTTTGAGGACAGACCACTGGCCAGAATGTGCTCAATATGCAATCGAGCTACTGGCCTGTCCTGCATCCAGCGTGCTTTCTGAACGGACATTCAGCAGTTCTGCTGGAGGGTTTGTAATGGATCAAAGAGTGCGCCTGTCCACAGACTCTATTGATAAGCTCACATTTATAAAAAGGAATCTGTCCTGGATCTGCAGCTATCAAGCCCCTGATGCTGATGTAACTGATTGAATTTGCTATGGATTTGGGATCCCTTGAAGACTGTCTATGCTTCCTATTGTATTCCTGAATCTTGATGATGCTATTCCAACAATATTTTTGGTTTAGGGCACCACCAACACCCAAGGCCCAATTTTTCTGCACCTGTTTGACTGGGGCATGTAATTACAATTTTTGAAATTATTTTAACAACATGGCCCATTCCTGTGCCCAACAAGAGTAACTGTGAGGGGTTTCAGTTTTCTGGCACCACCAACACCCAAGGCCCTATTTTTCTGCACCTGCTTGACTGGGGCATGTGATTTCAATTTTTGAAATAATTTTTAACAGCAGGGCCCGTTCCTGCGCCCAACAAGAGTAACTGTGAGGGGTTACAGTGTTCTGGCACCACCAACATCCAAGGCCCAATTTTTCTGCACCTGTTTGGCTGGGGCATGTAATTACAATTTTTTAAATCATTTTTAACAGCAGGGCCCATTCTTGTGCCCAACAAGAGTAACTGAGGGGTTACAGTGTTCTGGCACCACCAACACCCAAGGCCCAATTTTTCTGCACTTGTTTGACTGGGGCATGTACTTAAAATTTTTGAAATCATTTTTAATAGCAGGGCCCATTCTTGTGCCCAACAAGAGTAACTGAGGGGTTACAGTGTTCTGGCACCACCAACACAAAAGGCCCAATTTTTCTACACCTGTTTGCCTGGGGCATGTCATGACAATTTTTTAAATAAATTATAACAGCAGGTCCCGTTCCTGCATCCAACAAGAGTAATTGTGAGGTGTTACAGCGTTCTGGCACCACCAACACCCAAGGCCCAATTTTTCTACACCTGTTTGACTGGGGCATGTGATTTCAATTTTCAAAATATTTTTTTAACAGCAGGGCCCATTCCTGCGCCCAACAAGAGTAACTGGGAGGGGTTACAGTGTTCTGGCACCACCAAAACCCAAGGCCCAATTTTTCTGCACCTGTTTCACTGGGGCATGCGATTTCAGTTTTTGAAATAATTTTTAACATCATGGCCCCTTCCTGCACCAACAAGAGTAACTGTGAGGGGTTGCAGTGTTCTGGCACCACCAACATTCAAAGCCAAATTTTTCTGCACCTATTTGACTGGGGCATGTGATTACAATTTTTGAAATAATTTTAACAGCAGGGCCCATTCCTGTGCCCAACAAGAGTAACTGAGGGGTTACAGTGTTCTGGCACCACCAACACCCAAGGCCCAATTTTTCTGCACCTGTTTGACTGGGGCATGTAATTAAAATGTTTTAAATCATTTTTAATAGCAGGGCCCATTCTTGTGCCCAACAAGAGTAACTGAGGGGTTACAGTGTTCTGGCACCACCAACACAAAAGGCCCAATTTTTCTACACCTGTTTGCCTGGGGCATGTCATGACAATTTTTTAAATAAATTGCAACAGCAGGGCCCGTTCCTGCATCCAACACGAGTAATTGTGAGGGGTTACAGTGTTCTGGCACCACCAACACCCAAGGCCCAATTTTTCTACACCTGTTTGACTGGGGCATGTGATTTCAATTTTCAAAATATTTTTTTAACAGCAGGGCCCATTCCTGCGCCCAAAAAGAGTAACTGTGAGGGGTTACAGTGTTCTGGCACCACCAACACCCAAGGCCCAAATTTTCTACACCTGCTTGACTGGGGCATATAATTACAGATTTTTTTGTATCTTTTAACAGCAAGGCCCTTTCCTGTGCCCAACAAAAGTAACTGTGAGGGGTTACCGTGTTCAGGCACCACCAACACCCAAGGCTCTGCACCTGTTTGGCTGGGGCATGTAATTACAATTTCATATAGTGCAGTCTGCATAGTATATATAATACAGTTCAGAGTATATAGTGCAGTCCGCGTAGTATATATAATAGAGTTCAGAGTATATAGTGCAGTCCACATGGTATATATATAATACAGGTCAGGGTATATAGCACAGTCCGTGTAGTATATATAATACAGTTCAGAGTATATAGTGCGGTCCGTGTAATATATATAATAGAGTTCAGAGTATATAGTGTGGTCAGTGTAGTATATATAATACCATGCAGAGTACATAGTGTGGTCCGTGTAGTATATATAATACAGTTCAGAGATTGTAGTGCAGTCCGCGTAGTGTATATAATACAGTTCAGAGTATATAGTGCAGTCCGCGTAGTATATATAATACAATTCAGAGTATATAGTGCAGTCAGGGTAGTATATATACTAAATTGCAGTATATAGTGCAGTCAATGTAGTATATACAGTATCTCACAAAAGTGAATACACCCCTCACATTTTTGTTAATGTTTTATTATATCTTTTCATGTGACAACACTGAAGAAATTACACTTTGCTACAATGTAAAATAGTGAGTGTACAGCTTGTATAACAGTGTAAATTTGCTGTCCTCTCAAAATAACTCAACACACAGCCATTAATGTCTAAACTGCTGGCAACAAAAGTGAGTACACCCCTAAGTGAAAATGTCCAAATTGGGCCCAAAGTGTCAAAATTTTGTGTGACCGCCATTATTTTACAACACTGCCTTAACCCTCTAGGGCATGGAGTTCACCAGAGCTTCACAGGTTGCCACTGGAGTCCTCTTCCACTCCTCCATGACAACCTCACGGAGCTGGTGGATATTAGAGACCTTGCGCTCCTCCACCTTCCGCTTGAGTATGCCCCACAGATACTCAATAGGGTTTAGGTCTGGAGACATGTTTGGCCAGTTCATCACCTTTACAATCAGTTTCTTTAGCAAGGCAGTGGTGGTCTTGGAAGTGTGTTTGGGGTCATTATGTTGGAATACTGCCCTGCGGACCAGTCTCTGAAGAGAGGGGATCATGTTCTGCTTCAGTATGTCACAGTACATACCCCAAAGCACCCTCTCCATGTTGAGAGCACGTGGCCTGGTATGGTTCAGGAGGGGGAGCACTCTCTCAACCCCTCTCCCATCCTGTCCTGCCAGGTTGCATGCTCGGATAAGGGTCTGGTATGGATTTTGTGGGGGGGCCTCACGCCAATTTATTTTTACATTTTGGCGTGGAGTTCGCCTTAAAATCCATACCAGACCTGAAGGGCCTCTTATGGACTGGGGGGACCCACATTTTTTCATTGATTCTTTATCTATATTGCCGGAAGCTGGCAATAAATTACAGCCGTAAGCAATTTTAAATTACCTTTTTTCCTTTAGAAATGTCATTATTGCTGTGGCATGTTCTACGCATCGCACAGATGCGCCACTTTACAGGCAGACTAAGGGGACCCCCCCAGGCACGATATGTAAAGTAATATTTCATTTTTATTGTTTTACTTTAAGCATTATTAAAATCACTGCTCCAGAAAAAAACTATTGTTTTAAAAAACATTTTTTTGCATTGATACATGTCCCTTAGGGCAGTACCAAGGTCCCCATACAATTTTTATGGCAATAACTTGCATATAAGCCTTTAAAATGAGCCCTTTTGATTTTTCGTGTTCGTGTCCCATAGACTTTAAGGGGGTCCACATGTTCGCTAGAACTTTTTGGCTGTTCGCATGTTCTGGTGCGAACCGAACCAGGGGGTGTTCGGCCCATCCCCATGTGACTGTTAATCTTTTATAATAAAATACCAGCTCTTAAGGTTTTACACTATATAGTGTTTTACTCATTTATATTACGCTTGTGGGAGTTTGTGGTCTTCACTGTGGGTCGCATCGGGAGATGACACTTCTACTTTGTCTGCAATTCTCTTTGGAGCATGTACACTAGAAAAAAAAAAATCCCAAAACGTATTTGACCTTCCTGGTAGGGGGTCCTAGTTTTCTGGTAAGAACATACCTTATCTGTTTGGTGGTGGTCGATCTCTGCGGAGGGAGCGTGATTCATTTCATCTCTGACTGCTGGCTACAAGTTTCACCATTTCATTTTTTCTCATCAATTTTTTTTTTCTATACTATATTTTGTCATCACCATGTTTGGGACTGATTGAAATCTGAGACTGTTCACCAATAGCAATTTTTGGAATATGTTATTTTTGTTTCACTTTAATAGCGCATTGCTTTATTCTATTTTCATTTGTGACAAATATCTCACATTTGTGTTTGCAGCTTTTTCACTGTATGATATTGACGCAAGAGCAGTTTTTTTATTTTTTTTATTCTGAATTAAAGTGTATGTAACCCCCAAAAAATGTTTTAATTATGTGTGTGTTGTCCATGAATATTCTTTTGATTTTGGACCACTAGATGGAGCCTGCTGCGGGATGCGGATGTTGACGCTTAATTTAATTTAATAAGAGTCTATTCATAAATCTTTCTTTCATTATGGCTTTCATAGAGCCTATTTAGACACCTAAGGGGAGCTTCCAAACAAGCATTTGGTATTTTTAAGCTTGTCGGTCAGCCTGATGATGATATGGAGGAAGCCGGATGGTTTTATACTTCCAATCATTTGGGCCTTGGAATGTAAGCTATCGGATCTGACGTTGCTGGTTGGGCGGGAGAGGGTTTCCTTATTCCGTTTGGAGCAACTGACCTTTTTCCTGTCCAATCAGCTTTCGTTTCTAAGGCCTTACAAACGAATGCACGCAGCACGCTGGCCACACCCCAGACGACATCAGTGATGACGAAACGCATCGGGTGGAGTCAGCTAGCGAGACGTCATCGCGTTCCGGATACAGGCCGCCATCTTTTGAGTTTGAAACAGACCGCACAACTTGTTTCACTGTCTGCTATCAAAGAAGTCACATGTGAGTGCATACGTTTTTATATTCTTAATAAAATGGTCAAGAACCTACTACACTATTAGCACTCTATCTATTATATGAGCATTAAGGATCAGCAAGACGTAGAGGTTTGAGGAAAGCAGGACCCTGGTAGATACTGACAGAACACGTATCGGCAAAACTCATTTCAAGATTCCCCCACACACAGGCCAGATTGACCTCCGTAATAGGGGTCATCTCAGGAGGGTAAGAGGCAGTTTGTGTGGGTGTCAGTGACGGTTCTCCTCCCTCTTTGATGACCACGTCTCTCCTTTACTGTTGTTTATCATTTTGTCATTTTGTGACATTATATTCAATGCATTTTATTGACTTTATTAGCGCTGCACCTTATCTTTAAAGTGCAAGGCTTTGCCAATTAGGGCACAGACTACTGTCAAAACTCTGATTGGACAAAGTGATGATGACTTTGTTCAATCACGGCTCAGTGATCATAGTCCCACCCCACACTATAAAAGGTTCCTTCCCACAGGAAGCATTTGCATTATGTTGTTGGAGTGGAGATAGATAGAGCAGGACTCAGTTTGCTACTAGCTAGTTAGTGTGTTCACTTATTGTGACTTTGAGTGTAGAGTGTTAGTGTAGTGTGAGTATAGTGTGTCAGTATAGTGTAAGCATAGTGTGTGAGTATAGTGTGTGAGCATAGTGTAAGTATGGTGTATGAGTATAGTGTGAGTATAGTGTAGTTTGTGAGTATAGTGTGAGTATACTGTAAGTATAGTGTGTCAGTATAGAGTACTGTATAGTGCGACCCGGAGAAAAGAGAATAGTTGGGGGGTCGGCATGATTAAGGGAGGAATAGGTCAGAGAAGGGTTACAGTATTCTGTAGTTAGTGTCTTTGGAGTGGGTCAAAGCTTACCTGATTGGCCGAGGGGTCAGATGCTCAGGGTGGAGCCGCATGGGTGGTTTGGTGCAAGGGTTGATGGGTAGGCATTCCGGAAAGTTCTGCCGACGTGAAGATTTCCCCTCCCTCCCGCCCTGTATTCTGGGTTTAGGGTGTATTCTGGGTGGGGGATAGTTTTTGTGTTTCACTTTTTGCTAATAAAAAAAAAAATTTGGTTTGAGCATTTGCACCTTTGTCGCAGCAGCTGACGGGTCAGGGGGTCTTTGGGGGGTCAATGATTAACCAGATTGTAAAATACTTGGAGGCCCATCCAGGGTCTAGTGGTTGTATCACCTTAAATTGTATTGTAAACTACAGGTAAGCTTATAATAAGGCTTGCCTGTAGGTAAAATGAATATTTCCTAAACCTGTATGTTTTAGGAGATATTCCCACTGCAAGCAGCCGCTGACGTCAATCACGGCGCATGCGCAGTGATGTCCCACATAGCGCCGGACCTTACCAGAAAGTCCACTGCAAAGACGGGCTCCCATGCGCATGCGCGAGAGTGACGTCTCACGGCTCCGGCCACTCAGAGCGCCGGAGCTGCGAACTCAGAAGGATCCATGATGGGAAGATGGAAGCTCCCTCTTCAGGGACCGGACAGCCCTGTCTGAACTTCGTTCTGAGGTAAACATTTCATAATGAGCTAGTATGCATTGCATAATAGCTAATTATTAGTGTTGAGCGAACCAGGACTGTGACGTTCGGGTCCGTACCGAACTTTCGGGTGTCCGGGACCCGGACCCGAACACGGACATTTCAAAAAACTTTCAGGTTCGGGTTCTGGGTTCTGCTAGTTGATCACACATGTTGAATAGCTGCAGGGCAGCCAGTCAACAAACGTTTCGCTGGTTTGCCCTTAGAAGCCATCACAGCCATGCCTACTAATGGCATGGCTGTGATTGGCCAGTGCATCATGTGACCCAGCCTCTTTATAAGCTGGAGTCACAGTGCTGCATGTCACATGCTCTTGGGTTAGTGTAGGGAGAGGAAGCTGCCAGCATGAGGGAGAGATTACAGACATTTTAACATCTGATCCTGCATCCTGAGATTACTATTGCTGTTGCTCTGAGGGACAGATAGCAGAAATTTGAGATTTCACATACTGCTGCTTTGAGTTGCAGATTGCAGATCAAACTCTGCATAAAACAACGATCGCTACGATCGTGCACAACGATCAGATTGTTGGAGTAATTTGAGATTTCACATACTGCTGCTTTGAGTGACACATTGCAGATCAAACCCTGCCTAACACAACGGTCGTTACTATCATACACAATGATCAGATTGTGCGATCGTACTCAACGATCAGATTGTTGGAGTAATTTGAGATTTCACATACTGCTGCTTTGAGCGATCTGACTGCACTAGGTAGAGGCTTCTGCTTAGAGGGACAGATTAGTATTCAAAAATCATTGCCTACGCCTATAGGGACAGCTGTTGCTGTAAGTGACACATTATTGTTCAAAAATCATCTCCTAGTTCTAAAGGGAGAGTTTCCAGCTGTTGCTTAGAGGGACAGATTATTGTTCAAAAACCATTGCCTGCTCCTGTAGGGCCAGGTTCCAGATGTTGCTGTAAGTGACAGATTATTTATTGTTCACAAATCATCTCCTAGTTCTAAAGGGAGAGCTTCCAGCTGTTGGTGTGAGCAGTGCATTTCTTGCACCAAAATAAAAAGTCCAGCTACGTTGGTGTTTTAAAAAAAAAAGGTATTAATTGGTATTAATAAATACTTACATAGGGCTACATAGTACATTTGCGGGCCCAATGAGGAGAGCAAATAAGGGACGTGGTCATGGTGCTGCTGCTGCTGGTGTTGGTGAACCTCTTGTTGGAAGGAGAGGACGTGGTCGAGGTGTGCCGGCTACACGCACAAGGGAAACACCTTCCTCAGGTAGCCAACAGAACCTTCACCGGTATATGGTAGGCCCGAATGCCCCTCAATGATTGGTGAGGCCAGAACAAGTATAGGCGATAGTAGATTGGGTGGCTGACAATGCCTCCAGTTCCTTCACATTGTTTCCCTCCCGGACCCTTGATGAAAGCTCAGAGTTGGCACCTGAACCCCATGGCCATCTGTCTTTCACCTCAGCCCCTTGTAGATTAGCCAAGCAGTCTGAGCCCCAAGTCCTGCAAGGCACTCTTATGCTTTTTGATGACTCTCCTGGTGTGCTTTCCATGGGCCATCCACATAGCGCTGCCCCAGAAGTGGAAGACATTGAGTGCACCGATGCCCAACCACTTCTGTTGCAGGATGAGGACATGGAAACACCAGCGCAGCACATTTCTGATGATGACGAAACACAGGTGCCAACTGCTGCAGCTTGCCTCAGTGTGCAGACTGACAAGGAGGGCAGTGGTGAAGGGTGGGTGGAAGATGATGTGAAGGATGATGAGGTCCTAGACCCCACATGGAATGAGGGTCATGCAAGTGACGTGTGGAGTTTGGTGGAAGAGGTGGTGGTCGCACAGAGGCACCAGCACAGCAAAAGAGGAAGCAGGTTGCAAAAGCGGAGCGAGCGTCCCCTAGACAGTAGGCCTGCTACTACCCACCGCACCCAGGGACCTAGCACACCAAAGGCAGCTCAAAGGCGTTCCCCCACGTGGCAGTTCTTCAGACAATGTGCTGACGACAAGACACGAGTGGTTTGCAAGCTGTGTAATGATAGCCTGAGCCGGGACATAAATGTTCTCAACCTGAGCACAACCCCCATGACCAGGCATCTAAATTCAAGGCACAAGCTGCATTGGAATAATTACCTCAAAATCCAAGAAAGGTCTCGGCCTCCTCCTGCTTCCTCTTCTGCTGCTGCCTCGGCCTCTTCCTCCACCTCTACAGTGACAGTGTCACCTGCCACCCAGCAAACAGACAATATGACAGCAACGCCACCATGTCCGCCACTGTCCCCAAGCATTTTCACATGGTCCCATGGAAGCTTACAGCTGTCCATCTCCCAAACACTGGAGAGAAAGAGGAAGTACCCCCCTACCCACCCGCGATCCCTGGCCCTGAATGCCAGCATTTTAAAATTCCTGGCCTTTGAAATGCTGTCATTCCATCTGGTGGACACGGACAGTTTCAAAAACCTGATGGCGGTGGCTGTCCCACAGTACGTGGTTAAACTCC
>BLSH010074449.1:428309-438877 GCA_018402905.1 Glandirana rugosa | reverse complement strand
TGGGCCTGAAGGTCTCCAAGCTAGTTGAGATGACGGTTTAGTACCTGAGATTCTCTGATAACGATGAAGAACACCTAGGTGACGGATTTACTCTGCTCATTAGATCTCTGTACTGTATCTTCCCTAACTTCAGTACCATTTGATGTAAGCCCAGTTCTTTTGATATGCCATGCATGCACCCCTTTAGGAATCTCAGACTAGACATTATAGATGAACAAACAAATGATCCTTTACTGTGGCTCTATCTTAGGCAGGTGGGAAAGTCAATAAAAGCAATTCTTTCAAGGCAAGAGTACATTTAGGCAGTGGATCCACAAGAAGTAGCAATAGTCTCTTAGAGTCCATGATTTGGCAGTAGAGTTGATCGAACCTCTGGAAGTCCGGGTTCGGCAGGTTCGGCCGAACTTCGGGACAAAGTCCGGGTTCGGGTCAGGACTTGACCCGAACTTTGACCCGGACCCCGAACCCCATTGAAATCAATGGGGACCCAAACTTTTAGGCACAAAAATGGCTGTAACAAAGTCCTGGAAAGTCCTAGAGGTCTGCAAAAGGAAGGAAATTGGGGGTAAGGGTCGGACAAGTGCCCTGCAAAGAAATGGGGATAGGGAAATAACTTAAAATAATTTTTAAGCTAAAATCACATAAAAAAATAAAAAATGGAGGTGGATGTGGAGTTGGAGGTTGAGGAGGCGGTGAAAGTGGCGGTGGAGGAGGAGGAGGTAGCCAACACTGTTTTTTTTATTTTTGGAATTTTATTTTTTTTTTTTTAAACCAGCAATGTAGATCTACTTTTTAATTTTGTGCAAGAAACAATAATATGTCCCTTTAAGCAACAGTAGGAACCTCTCCCTATAGAACTAGGAGATGATTTTAGATTCTAAAATCATCTCCAAGTTGTACAGGGAAAGCCTCCAGCGGTTGCTTTAAGGGTAAGATTATTGTTCTAAAATCATCTCCAAAGTGTGTGGGAAAAGTCTATTGCAGCCGCATAGAGTCATATTACTGTTCTAAAATCATCTCCAAAGTGTGTGGGAAAAGTCTATTGCAGCCGTAAAGAGCCATATAACTGTTCTAAAATCATCTTCAAAGTGTGTGGGAAAAGCCTATTGCAGCCACATAGAGCCATATTACTGTTCTAAAATCATCTTCAAAGTGTGTGGGAAAAGCCTATTGCGGCCGCATAGAGCCATATTAGTGTTCTAAAATCATCTTCAAAGTGTGTGGGAAAAGCCTATTGCAGCCGCATAGAGCCATATTACTGTTCTAAAATCATCTTCAAAGTGTGTGGGAAAAGCCTATTGCAGCCGCATAGAGCCACATCACTGTTCTAAAATCATCTACAAAGTGTGTGGGAAAAGCCTATTGCAGTCGCATAGAGCCATATCACTGTTCTAAAATCATCTTCAAAGTGTGTGGGACAAGCCTATTGCAGCAGCATACAGCCATATTACTGTTCTAAAATCATCTTCAAAGTGTGTGGGAAAAGTCTATTGCAGCCGCATAGAGCCATATTACTGTTCTAAAATCATCTTCAAAGTGTGTGGGAAAAGCCACACACTTTGAAGATGATTTTAGAACAGTAATATGGCTCTAGGCGGCTGCAATAGGCTTTTCCCACACACTTTGAAGATGATTTTAGAACAGTAATATGGCTCTATGCGGCTGCAATAGGCTTTTCCCACACACTTTGAAGATGATTTTAGAACAGTAATATGGCTTTATGTGGCTGCAATAGGCTTTTCCCACACACTTTGAAGATGATTTTAGAACAGTAATATGGCTCTATGCGCCTGCAATAGGCTTTTCCCACACACTTTGGAGATGATTTTAGAACAGTAATCTTTCTCTTAAAGCAACAGCTGGAACCTTTCCCTGTACAACTTGATGATGATTTTAGAACAGTAATCTTTCCCTAAAAGCAACCGCTGGAACCTTTCCCTGTACAACTTGATGATGATTTTAGAACAGTAATCTTTCCCTTAAAGCAACAGCTGGAACCTTTCCCTGTACAACTTGATGATGATTTTAGAAGAATAATCTTTCCCTTAAAGCAACAGCTGGAACCTTTCCCTGTACAACCTGATGATGATTTTAAAAGAATAATCTTTCCCTTAAAGCAACAGACTCTACCTAGTCCAGTCAGATTGTTCTGTGCAGCAGGATGAGGTGTGCAATCTGTCCCCCAAAGCACCAGTACTAGTATCTCTCCCTATTCCACAATCAGATCGTTCAGTAATGCAGGATGAGATATTCTGCAATCTGTCCCTCACAGAGCCAGCAGCATCCACTCCCTAAACTATCCTGAGAGCATATGACATGCAGCACGGTGACTCCAGCCCCATATAGAGGCTGGGTCACATGGTGCACTGGCCAATCACAGCCATGCCATTAGTAGGCATGGCTGTGATGGCTTCTAGGGAAAACCAGTGAAACACTTGTTGATTGGCTGCCCTTGGCAGCTTTTCGACACATGGAATAAAATACCAGAACCCCGGACCCAAACCCAGACTTTTTTTGAAAAGTCCGGGTTCAGGTCCGGGTCCCGGAGACCCAAAAGTTTGGTGTGGATCCAAACTTTACAGTCCGGGTTCGCTCAACTCTATTTGGCAGTAATCCATAAAAGCAGTAACATCCATAAGTTGCAGCTATAAGTCCAAGAGGGAACACTGGCTGGGGTTCAAATCACCCCCCCTCCCTCCAAGAGGTGATCCACTCCAACAGAGTAACAGCTACATTTTCGCAGTCTTTAGACAAACAACCTCTAGGGCATTTAATGAGCCCTATTTATATAGTATGTCCTGCAGGGTCTCTGAGAAAGAGCTGGAAAACTTGGACAGCAGCGTTAAACCTTCCTTCTCAGACACCACTAGCTCAGCAGGTCAACCTGAGGGCATAGTACAACATTAAGACATTGAGGTTAATTTACTAAAAGTGTAGAGTGCAAAATCTGGGCAGCTGTGCACATTAGCCAATCAGCTTCTAACTTAAAGTGATTGTAAAATCTCATATTTTTAAAAAAAAATAACAAACATGTTAATTTACCTGCCCTGTGCAGTTGGTTTTGCACAGAGAGGCCTGGACCCCCCTCTTCTCGGGTTCCTTTTCTTTGCTTCTGGTCCCTCCCTCCTGTTGGTAACTGATTTTGACAGCCAATGGGGAGGGGAGTCCCGGGCAGCTGAGACACTCCTGCAACATCGCTGTATAAAGATGGGCTCAGGTAAGTATTAGGGGGGCTAAGGGGGGCTGCTGCACACAGAAGGTTTTTTTTTTTATCTTAATGCATAGAATGCATTAAGATAAGAAAACCTTCTGCCTTTACAATCCCTTTAAGCTTGTTCAATTAACCTTTAACAAAAACCTGGAAGCTGATTGCCTTCTATGCAGAGCTGCACCAGATGTTGCACTCTACAGTTTTAGTAAATTAACCCTATTGTAACAATTAGCTCCTGGCTGGCCTAATCACCTTGAGGGCATGAACACAGCAAGAGAAAAACTGTTAACTCTTTGGAACCTCTTGGAAGCACCTTTGTACAAGCTGAATGAACAAACAGGGAGTAACTGCTTCTTGCTATGATGCAGGACAGGTTCAGGAGGGTAAAACATTTATACACTGCTCAATTATGAAAGCTACACAAACGTGTGAAAGCTGTGCAAACATGCATTCCTCACAGATCTTCACAGCAATGTGTCATTGACTCAATCAGTGTAAGATGTGGTTAGTGAGTCTCTCTAGTGAGATGTGGGTCTCTATAAGACTCTATAACAACAGAGTAAAACTGTACAGAGTGCAACTACTTGCGCTTGTCCTCATGAACAGCATCCCTCCCAGAGAAGTCCAGGGTAGCTCTTGTACCACAGGTGAACAGTTGGAAGTATCCACAGACAAAGGGCCACTCTACTGCAACTGCAGTATGCTGGCAGTAAATGGGAAAGTGCCCCCACAATACAGTTGTGCTCATAAGTGTACATACCCTGGCATAATTTATGACTCCTTGGCCATTTTTCAGAGAATATGAATGATAACACAAAAACATTTCTTTCACTCATGGTTAGTGTTTGGCTGAAGCCATTTATTAACAATCAACTGTATTTACTCTTTTTAAATCATAATGACAACAGAAACGACCTAAATGACCCTGATCAAAAGTTTACATACCCTGGTGATTTTGGCCTGATAACATGCACACAAGTGGGTTTGAATGGCTATTAAAGGTAACCATCCTTACCTGTGATCTGTTTGCTTGTAATTAGTGTGTGTGTATAAAAGGTCAATGAGTTTCTGGACTCCTGACAGTCCCTTGCATCTTTCATCCAGTGCTGCATTTACGTTTCTGGGTTCTGAGTCATAGGGAAAGCAAAAGAATTGTCAAAGGATCTGTGGAAAAAGGTAGTTGAACTGTATAAAACAGGAAAGGGAAATAAAAATATATCCAATGAATTGATAATGCCAATCAGCAATGTTCAAACTCTAATCAAGAAGTGAAAAATGAGGGGTTCTGTTGAAACCAAACCACGTTCAGGTAAACCAACTAAAATTTCAGCCACAACTGAAAGGAAAATTGTTTGGGATGCAAATAAAAACCCACAAATACCTTCAGGGGAAATACAGGACTCTCTGAAAACATGTGGTGTGGCTGTTTCAAGATGCACAATAAGGAGGCACTTGAAGAAAGATGGTCTGCGTGGTCGAGTCACCAGAAGAAAGCCCTTACTATGCAAATGCCACAAAGTATCCTGCTTACAATACGTCAAACAGCACAGAGACAAGCCTCAAACCTTCTGGCACGAAGTCATTTGGAGTGATGAGACAAAAATTGAGCTTTTTGGCCACAACCATAAAGGCTACACTTGGAGAGGAGTCAACAAGGTCTATAATGAATGATACACCATTCCTACTGTGAAACATAGAGGTGGATCATTGATGTTTGGGGATGTGTGAGCTACAAAGGCACAGGAAATGTGGTCAAAATTGATGACAAGATGAATGCAGTATGTTATCAAAAACATTTGCATTCATCAGCCAGGAAGCTGCGCATGGGACGTACTTGGACATTCCAACATGACAATGAACCAAAACACAAGGCCAAGTCGACCTGTCATTGGCTACAGCAGAATAAAGTGAAGGTTCTGGAGTGGCCATCTCAGTTTCCTGACCTCAATATCATTGAGCCACTCTGGGGAGATCTCAAACGTGCAGTTCATGCAACACAGCCCAAGAATTTCCAGGAACTGGAGGGTTTTTGCCAAGAGGAATGGGCAGCTTTACCATCTGAGAAGATAAAGAGTCTCATCCACAAATACCACAAAAGACTTCAAGCTGCCATTGATGCTAAAGGGGGCAATGCACTGTATTAAGAACTGGGGTATATGAACTTTTGATCAGGGTCAATTGGGTAGTTTCTGTTGTCATTAATCATTATGATTTAAAAAGAGTAAACACAGTTGATTGATCATAAATGGCTTTAGCCAAACACTAACCATGAGTAAAAGAAAAGTTTTTGTGTTCTGCACCTGCATGGAGCGCAGTAACTACAATCCTACATACAGGATTTTTTTCTATGTTTGATGCTAGCTGATACTGTATGCTAATTAACGCATACCTTCACACTTACTGAGATGAAAAGAGGAACACACTTTTAACCACTTCAGCCCCGGAAGGTTTTGCAGCTTTAGGACCAGAGCACTTTTTGCGATTCGGCGCTGCGTCGCTTTGACTGACAATTGCGCGGTCATGCGATGTTGTACCCAAACAAAATTTGCGTCCTTTTTTCCCCACAAATAGAGCTTTCTTTTGGTGGTATTTGATCGCCTCTGCGTCATTTCTTATCGCCGCTATAAACAAAAGAAGAGCGACCATTTTGCAAAAAAACCCAAATTTCTTACTTTTTGCTAAAATTCAAATCCAAAAAAAAAATATAAAAAAACATTTTTTTTCACCGTTTTTGGCCGATTTATATAATTCCTCATATTTGCGATAAAAAAAATTGCAATCGGCGTTTATTGATTGGTTTGCGCAAAAGTGGCCGCGTTTACGGATGGTGAGAATTCATTTCTGGGGTTTTTATTTATTTATTTTTTTTTACTAGTAATAGCGGCGATCTGCGATTTTTAGCAGTAATGCGATATTGGGGGGGACATGTCGGACCATTTTGACACTTTTTTGGGACCAATGACATTTATTCAGCGATCAGAAATTTAAATGTCCACTGATTACTGTATAAATGTCATTGGCAGTGAAGGGGTTAACCTGGGGGGGGGGCGATCTAGGGGTTAACTGTGTTCCCTGGGTGTGTTCTTACTGTGGGGGGGTTGGGCTAACATGGGCATGAGAGATCTAACTGATCCCAGTGACAGGGATCAGTAGATCTCTCATGCCCCACTGACAGGGCGGGGAACCGCCGTGTTTACTTAGGCGGTTCCCCGTTCTTTTGTCTTTTGCCGCTCGTCGCGGCTCGCCGGCGGACATCGGGTCCGCCCGAGCCGCGGGCACACTCCTCATGAGTGCGGCGCGCGCGCCCCCTGGTGGGCAAAATGCGAATCGCCGCCTATTTACGTCGATTCGCGCCCAGCTCCCCGACTGCCGCCGTGAAAAGACGGCGCGCGGTCGGGAAGCGGTTAAGCACAAATCATGTAAATAAAGGACATACCCCTTCCAGGCCCCCCACTTATGTGGACCACTTTTCCCTATATATTGGCTTTTGAAAAATAACAAATGCAATATTTTTGAGATTTAATTAAATGTTTAGTATAGTTTAGTTTAGTATGACATTTTTGGTAGTTAAATATTGCATATTTATAAAGGTCTGGACATCAGGATAAAATGGAGGACGAATGAGGAGGAAAGACACCGTGGTATTTGATTCCAAAACAGTAACAGTCCTTCCAAATGAAGAACAGTTGGAATTTATACTGACACAAGAGCTTTAGTTAAAGCAGATCTAAACCAGTCACTAAAATCTTACAAAAGTGTTAATGTTGTTATATCATTTCAAAAGCTGTTTTCAATTTAATACAAATTGCAGTTTTCAAAAAATAATACACATTGATCCTGCTATGAAGGTCCTTGTTTAAGCTCTTCCATTTATTGGGTGACAACTGTCTCTCAGCTGTGCTCCTGCATTGTTACCCAGTTACATTTACTGCTGGTGGTGACTACAAGCAGCCCTGCTGACACACAGTGCACAAGCATGGTCCACCATTGTCACTATTAGGAAGCCAGACCAGAGCAAAGATGTTCAATTGACACTGGAGAAAGCGCGTGTAGACAAAAAAGTGGTTGAATGAAGCTGGAGACGAAGGTTGAAAACACTATTTTGAAACTAATAAAGTGAGTGTTTAGTGTGGGCCTGGTGGCTGATGACATGGTAAATCACGTTTATAATATTGAAGGGTCGGTGGAGCACAAAAGACCAACACAAGAGGGCTTTGATTGAAATGGAACTTTTATTTGTTTGTGTCTAACAGGGAGGTTAGATACATTAGGGGAGATTTACTAAAACTGGTGCAGCTGTGCGTGGTAGCCAATCAGCTTCTAACTTTAGCTTGTTTAAAGTGATTGTAAAGTCCTGCTTTTTTTTAATTAAAAGTAACAAACATGTTACACTTACTTGCATTGTTGCAGTGTATTTGCACAAAGCAGCCCAGATCTTCCTCTTCTTGGGTCCCTCTTCGGTGCTCCTGGCCCCTCCCTTCTGTTGGGCGACCCCGCAGCAAGCAGCTTGCTATGGGGGCACCCGAGCCGAGTCACAGCTCCCTGTGTCCATTCAGACAGGGAGCTGCGGCCCGGCACCGCCCCCTTTTATTCTAATTGGCTGACTGACTTTGACAGCAGCGGGAGCTAATGGCGCCCGGCTGCTGTCTCAACCAATGAGGAGGGGAGTTCCGGACAGCCAAGACATTCCTACAACATCGCTGGAGCTTGAGGGACCTCAGGTAAGTGTTAGGGGGACTGAGGGGGGCTGCTGCACACAGAAGGCTTTTTATCTTAATGCATAGAATACATTAAGATAAAAAAACCTTTACCCGTACAGTCAAGCTACCCTGAAAGACACCCACATAAGATCTATACCCCACATGACCAGCTGCATCACTAACCTGCAGAGCTACCCTTCACTTATAACTAGGACTGAGCCACACCATCCCATAGTTACGAAACCTTTGCAACACCCCCCTCGTTCAAGTACTGGGACGAGCGGGTGATGGAGGGGATGCGCCCCCACCCGCACACAGTGAGTTCCCGACAGGAGTGGGCGGGTGGTCTGGAGGCGCATCCGCCACCCCACAGAGAAAGCCTCTAAAAACTGACACTAATGCATGACACCGAAAGTCAGAGCCTAGACTCACCTGGTTCTCTTTCTCTCCTCAACCATTTGGATATCACAAGGACCGGCTTTACTATTTGATATATGTGATGCTTTATCTTATTTTATTTTATTTTGTTTTGTTACATGGAATCACTTGTACCTATTACATGAATCCCTTTTGATATGTCTGTACCCAGGTCAATATGTTTCGATGTATGTAAAACCTCAATAAAAACTTTTGAAATAAAAAAGTTTAAAAAACCTTCTGCCTTTACATCCACTTTAAGTGTTTGTTACCCAAACATTTCATATTCCTGATATGTGCCTTCTGTACGATTTGCATGTGAAAAAGTATCATGTTCTCTTTGTATTGCTTCCTTTGTGTGAAATCCCTGGTGTTCCTGCCAGTCACTCTGCTTCCCTATTAAAAACTGACCACACTATACAGGAGAGCACACAGTGGTTAGTTCTCTAGCTATCCTGCTCTCCTCCAATGATCAGACTTGTCCTGACACTCCTCCCCTGCACAGCCATTCACTGTGAAGCTCAGTGTACTGCTGTGTCTCCTCCCCTCAGCTCTTATGCAGCTGAGAACAGAGGGAATGTGATCACTTATTAAAAAGGGAAAAAAAGGTATTTATATATTTTTTTAAATCTACACACAAATGTTTTGCTTTTCCTTTCTAATTTAAACTGAATAGCCTGTCTTACTTGTCTTACAAGGTGATTGCTTACAAGGCTTTGACAATAAAACCTGGAAGCTGATTGGTCTTTAGGCACAGCTGCCCCACATTCTGTGTGCACCCGTTTTAGTAAATCTCCCCTATTGCATAGAAGTTCCAGCATGTAGATGGGATTTGTATATGATTTTAAATTGTTGCTGTATCTTTTTGGGGACAGAAAATAGTGTATACTTTTAGTATAAACGTGGGTATTTGCAGCTCTACAACTAGGTTGTGTATACATGGCAACAGTAATGTATTGAAAAGATACCCATGGTAGTGGTTATTGATACATTATGCTTTATCCAAATAAATATCATCCAGTTACAATTTATATCTACTTTAACCTCCCTGGCGATATGATTATGTCAGATTTTTGCGTCTCAACGCGGTACATTGTTTTGCATAGAAATTTGGCGTTTAATATTGTAGGCCTGTAATTCTTAGGAATAACTCACCTAAATCTGTCCAAACAAGAGTCTAATAGACATCCCGGGTATGATAAAGTTTTAAACATGAAATCATAAATTATAATACAATAAATAACTATAAATAATTATCAAAATAATAATAATAATATAATAACTACATTTATTCAATAATGTAATCAATAAAAAACACTGAAATTTGCTCAGTTGCAGAATTGTCACTGTCATCACTTTCAGCGTCTGATGATAAATTTCCCCACAAATCAGTATCACTCAATTCTGCAAATGATTCTTATTTAGTATCACTGTTTTCCAGCTGGTCAAAAACCGCTTTTGACGTAAAGGGACACTTTTTGGATGCCATGGACATTCTCAAGTTTCCAGGCAGAAAGAATGGCATATACAATATAAAAGTGCATGCAGGGCACTGGACAAACCACTAGGGACAAAATGGATGTGAAATGATTTGATACAGTAATGCAATCTTACAGATTACAGTAAACTGTATGTGTTGTGTGTGTTTCACTTTTTGAATTTCCCGCCAGACTCCAACTTCATGCGACGCGACACTCGAATGGAACGGAGCCCGGCATCACAGTACATTGGGCGGAAGACACAGACCACAGACACAGCGGGAGGACATCGCTGGATCCAGAGGACAAGGTAAGTAATTTTGTGGCTTGGGGTTACCGCTTTTGGCAGTGAAAATTAACCCCGAGCCACACTCAGGAATACCGCCAGGGAGCTTAAAGTGGATGTAAACCCACCGCTTACCCAGTATAAACGAATGGCACAATATTAATGTATATATACATGCAAGCCTCCTGCATGTATCCCTACCTTGCAAATGTCACCCCTTCAGCAGTAGCAGCCCCACAAAACTCTGGAATCAGTGAGTGGGTTTCTTTGCTGTAGCTCGGTGGGTGGAGTTGTGATATCACAAGACTTCCCACCTACCTCCACACTCTTATAGTCTCCTATTCCTGAGTTTTAAAGTGGATGTAAACCCCAAAAAAAAAATGTAATTAATAATTCTGCCTGGTAGAGTATAGCATGTTATGTCATCTGTGCCCAGTCTTGCTGCAAAGCGTTAATCCAACTGTGAGTAATGAGCT